>JALIZH010027750.1:0-14939 GCA_030522465.1 Rhipicephalus appendiculatus
CGGGCGCGATGGAAGGCGCAAAGCGTCCTTCGTCCCTCTCCCCCACCGCATAAGCACCAGTATTAGAGGCTTGTACGTATACATCTTTACGTTACCGGGTTAGAGTGACCTAGAATAGGGGGAGTGTCCAAAGCGCCGCGAGAATACATGGGAGGAGCGAGGGCCTTTCGCGGTGAACTCCGCGCCGCGGCGCTGCCGTGCCGGACCCGTGGGCTTTCTCCGCGGTGGAAGCCGCGTCAAAGCGGCGAGCGTCTGCTACGCTCCCGATATTTTGGCCGCTATTAGCTAACGTTGCGGTAATATGGACAAGATTTAATACTGCGTCACTGCAACGTAATACTGCAGCGACTCACCACACAGAGAACACGTCTCTGGGTTGTGAAACGGGGATTTTGTATATTTCCTTTCAGCTGCTTTGTCACCGCAATCGTCCGCACTTCCGCGCCCGTTTGAGGGACGCATTCTGCGCGCACCCATCGTGAGCGAAGGTGCTTAATTTAGTTTCGTAGGGAATGACGAACGTAAACGTGCTGCAGAAGAGAATAAGCTGGAGATCACAAATATAACCCGGAGAACGTAGCAGGTATATGCACTTAGTAAATGGCTATGTCATGCTAACGCGTTTGCACACTTGATATCTTTTCTCTTATTTCGTGCATTCGATTAGTTTTACATGGCTGCCTCCCGCGCTTTGCGGTTTCAAGCCTTTTTCATGTGAAGCTGAATGTGTCCGTAGGCGTGACCGCGGTACCAAAATAAAATAACTCGCGTAACTCTCGCGTCTCGTTCACTTGGTAAGGTCATGGCATCACGAACTTGACAAATCGTAATAACATGGCGTGTGATGCGCAAACCCACTTTCTTCGGCCAGAAATAATTCTAACGATGCGTGGTCTGATGATTTGTCTCCGTCAGGGAATGAAAACATGGTGATCAGCAATATCGATCTCAAGATGCAACTTACCTATACATTTGAAGAATTGATCGCATAGGTAAAATTTATGAAAAACATAAAACTCACAAGGTCTCTTATGCATTCGCCTGAGATGACTCGACGGAGAAAGCCGCGTGCTTTTTTTTTTCATTCGATGCCTTAGTCCTCCCCCGCCTCCCTCCGAAAGCGTTCTGCACCTAATGTGGTTTCGCCCCAGGATCGAAGGCATTGCAAGGTTTCTTCACGTCACCTGGCTTTACATGGCCTCCGTGATCGGGCCATGGATCACTGAGGCAATGCAAAGTGACCATGTCAGGTGATGACGTCAGCACGTGACATCACGCTGAATGACGTCATGATGCCGTCACAAATTTTATCGATCTGTGACGTCATGGTGACATCATCACGTGATAAATTTTTGCATCATTCGTGTTGACGACGCGGGATGCCGGAGGTTAATTTCCGTCTTTGATGAGGCATCTAAGGCTTCCGCCTTAAAAAGAAAACATGACAAACCAAAGTAAATGAATCTATTACAGCGCAACATCGTGTACGCCTCACTTCATATTACTAGCGATCGCCCGAAAAAAAACGCGATTCTCAGCTCACAGCTGCTGATTACACACGCCCGTGGTACGTACTATATCAGGCCATCTCTTTATATTTATTAAAGATATGACAGACACGCTGTGTAAGTTAATGGGAAAATTTTGAGCTGTGTCAGTACTAGGGAGCTTCAGCAAGAAAGCATGGTATACGCTATATTGACCTCATCAGGAAAAAAGCGGGAAATTGTAGCCGGGTGCCCTGTAGACGCGCGCTCAATTGCCGCGGGAACAATTGCATTTCACGTAACTACTCGTCTACATTTTTTTTTTTTTGTAAAACTCGAACCGTGCGAACGCTAACCACCGAGAACCAACCATCAAAATACTTGAAGTTAAGAATGAGTTATTTGAAACTGTTTTCATTTCGTATGGTGAAGGCTGGAAACAATGCACGCATCTCGCGGAAATATTTCATACCGACGTTCAACGATGTGGCATTTTTTTCAGTCTAGGTACATGTGATCTTTATATTTGAACGATTTGCTAAAGTCGTTGAAATATTAGATGTTCATAATTGTAAACTTAACGCATTTTTGTTCAGGGAGCTCTTCAACTTGTACAGCAAGAATAGGGGTATTTGTAACTTTAATTTCATGATATCTGGATATTGGTATAGCATTTTCTGTAATACGCCTTTTATGCACAGACTTTTGGAATAGCTTTTCTTTCAAATGACGGAATTTAGGTCAAGCTTCGCGCTCGGTGAGCCATGTACGCTACCTCAGAAGCGAAAATAAGCCAACAGTATGTCTCGACTCTTTCTTTTGTTTCCCTTACGTCTTCCCGATGTGCTCTGTTCATAATAAAGTGCTAGTAGAGGCTAACGAATTTTCGAATAAAGCGGAGTGGACATGGTTAGAAAACCACTGGCGACCATGAGCAGTGGTGCTCGTGTATAGTGGTGAGCAAAGCGGTCACTGCGCGTGAGCATTTCAGCTGATTGCGTGTGTAATTTACCGTCTTTATTAATCTTAATTCTTGCATGCGCGATGCCATTGCCCGATTATACGTGCGAAAAAGTTCCTTTTCGTTCTTTCTTTGTCCCTGCTCATTTTGCGCGTTTTTACGCACGCACCAACGTTCTCAAGCTCTACCACTGGAACAAGGCCACGCTGATGGCGCTTGACGCATGATTTTTTGCATTCTATTGTTGCCCCCGCACTAAAACACACCGCTTAAAGATGGGTAAGCATAATTCCGCACCGCATTATTAAAGTCAAGTGGACTTCAAGTGCCCTGTGTGGAAACCCAGCGCAAAAAACTACAGCACGCAGCAGACGCCCCTCGCTTTCCGCACGCTCCCGAGCGCGGAAAGCCCACGGGTCCGGCGCAGCAGCGGCGCGGCGCGGCAGTTCACCGCAAAAGGCCCACGCGGGAGCCGGCGCTTTGGACACTCCCCCTATTCTAGGTCACTCTAACCGGGTTACCGGATACCGGAAGGAATCTGCGCATGCGCGTTTCTTTACGGAACGTAGACTTTTACGGAACGTAAACTACTCGCCGGATAGGCTTTACGTTTTCGGCCCTATCTTACAACTCCACCTTCGTTCGTGGCTACTCGCGATATCCGCTTTCAGGAGACTCCATCCGCCGATGCCGAGTCAAAATAAGCCAAAGTGTGAGCGATCACCTTAATTGTTTCAGCAGGATTGCCGAAGCTAGTGATCTAGCAAGCCGAAGCAGTAAACGTGAGAGGCCTAAAGCTCCTGACATGCCCGACATGCTGGATAGGTGGCGTCATCTAGCGGGGCTAATATGAACCAGGCAAGCACAGAATTGGTATTGCAGAAACATCGTCCATTCTACTTCTGATGTGAATGCCTTGCAGTGGCATAACTACGAATGAGTCGCCTTTTTAAGGCGGCGGTCTCACTCCGGCGGCACGAAAGCATAGTTTTCGTCACTTTTCCAGCTGACGCGGCGGCTGTTCTCCTTGTTTTACACAGTTGAACTATATATCATTGAAAAGCTTGATATTTGTACATTTCAAATATATCCATTAAAAACAAGTCATCTTTTAGAATTTTGAGTTGAATAACCAAAAATAAGCGCTATCTACATGGTTTTGGCTGACTATGCCTCAGCAGTGACCATTTTTTGAGAAATGTGCAACAGTTACAGCACTGTTACTTGCACAGCACTTTCAAGACATATTTATCTAATTCCTCAACGTAGCAAATTGATGTAGGACCGCTGCTTTATTGTTGCTTAGCTTTTGAAAACAGCCAAATTTAGTAACTTTCGCTGTAGACTGTCCGCTAACTACTCGCCAGAGAAAGTTCATTTTCGGAGACCATATAGAAGATGACATTTCTCATCGGATCCCTTAATTTCATTGATGTACGAGCCTTACTTTTTTAATTATAGTGATTTGAATTTGGCAATATTTTCAATATAGGGATCTACCTTGGCCCATTTTTGTGGAAAGCTACTGAAGTTCTGTGGCTGAATTTCCACATAGAGGAACTAGAGCCCCCCAATCTATTTCCTCAACGTAGCGTTTTTCAATAAAGCTAGCAGAAATGAGAAACGGAGCGTGTAAATTGTCTTAATTTATCGTGCCGCAAACGGCAACAAAACCGCAATAATCTTCAAACTGCGCTCACATCTCAGCATGCATTGCTTAATATACAACAGTTCCGGTCTTCTGATATAACTATACACGCGAATCACACACAGATACTGCAAGACCACTGAGAAATCTACATTATTTTTATCACTACAACGAAAATCTTCCTTTGGCGCCATCTAGACGGACATAACGAAAGCGCTGAATTGGAAAGCTCCCCGTCTTCCCGAAGGTGGCGTGCGAAAACATTTTACCTCAGGGAAGAATGTCTTTTCTAGCTTCAAACTGTGCACGCCCATCTGTCCCCACCCAACTAGCCCCCCCACCGCATGCTGCTTGAGCCCGTCTCTTTTTTTTTTTTTTTTTTTTTTTTTTTTTTTTTTTTTTTTTTTTTTTGCCTACCCTCAGCGTTTCGTGGGCTGCGCGGGAGAGCGTGAAAGCAGGTGTGCAATCCTCTGAGAGGTTGGGGTGAGGGCGCGGTCTAAGGGTGAGGGTCGTCAGGTGAAAAGGAAAGCCGTATCCTTGGAACGTCCCTTGTGTGTGGAGGGGTGAGCAACGGCAGACAAAAGAAAGCAGAAACACGGACAGTGCGTGTGCGTGGGTGAAGTATGTTTTGAATACCACCTTACATTTTCTTTTTTTTTTTTTTTTTTTTTTTTTTTTTTTTTACAAAAAATGCAGTTTGCCAGAAGTGAAGTTGGCTGGGCTTGTTGGTATGAGCCCTTTGCAATAAACAGCATGAATACGGGACGAGGCACACATAAAGGAATGACATCAAATCTGTTTTGTACTTGCTGAGTGTTCCTTTGTCTCATTGCTACGAACCAAACAAACCAAATGTGGGCCAGCCGAACTGCGGCGCGGCAGGAGTGCGTGTCGCGAAAGTAACCCATCACGGTCAACCGCGCTTGCTGTGCTCTGAACTTGCTAGATTAGGCTACAAGCTCGAGGACGCGGGTTTGATTTCCACATACGGCAGGCGCATTTCCATGGCAGTGCAACGCAGGAACACCCGTGAGCATATTTCCGTGCACCCCGAGTGTTCAGGAGTACCACATGAAGGCGTTCCCCCCATCAGTACATCAAGCTCGCTCCTAAAGGACACGGGCGCTTGCGAACTCTTCCCTTGAAGTCGGCTGTGAATATCCGTCATTGGTTTCAATAAACCACGGAGCCAAAGAGTATTTGTTGCGTTGCTGACTGCAGGAACACAGCCTGGGTTCTTGCAAATTTCAGCCAGTAATAACGAAGCGGCATGAACTTCTGCTGACTGCAGGGCATGGTGTAAGGAAGATACTTTGCGGCAGGGATAGCAGGGCGGCGCTAGAATCCTTTCCTTCTTTTCTTCCTCCTTTTTTTTTTTTTTTTTTTTTTTTTTTTTTTTTTGTTAGCGGGGAGCACCCTGGACAAGTGAGTTCCTTCAGGACAACAGGAAGGAGGGGAATTTATGCGCTGTGTTCTGACTATGTTCCCTTATGTGGGAAGGGGGGTGGGGTGCAAAGTAGGGCAGGCGAACATATGTAATGGTAGACGAGAACCGCGCACGAATATATACAATACCCTTTACCGGAAACGCCAAGTCAAGGCAACCGCAGTGGTGAAACCAATTCATATTTCCTATGCAGTGAAGGTTTACACGTAGGCGACTTGTTGCTGGTTTTTTTCACTGTCAATGTAGAACAACATGCAACAAGTGGTTACCCTGCATCCGCTCCCGCTTCTATCGCGCGCACATTTTGACAGCTGTTCCACGTAACGGCCTAAGAACTGCGATCGTGTTTTGCGCAACATTTTGCGTGTTTCTCCGATTCATTACTCTTGCTTTCACTGACTGAACTTTGGGCATCGGCACGCGGTTTCTGTCTGCCCAGTATATACAGCTCGAAAACTTCACACCTAAATTTGTGTACCTAAATTCGGTAAGCCTCGGCCGTGTTTGTGGTCACCCTGTGGCATGTGCGGGTGCACTATTCATCGGGATTTTCCGAATGGTCTATATATCTTCTGGCGCTCGATTTTGTATGTTTCCGCCCTAAATAGTAAGCCTCCTATGTTTTTTTTTAATTATTCAGTAAACCACACCAGGCCTTAGCTGTCGGAACACAGTGGCCTTCAATGGGTAGCCTATACGGCCGGGAATCTAAGGTTCATGCCTCTAGGCTTGTGTTGCTGCACTGGCGGCACAAATCAACAGCTGCTCCTCGTAATCCGCGCAGTGCATGTCGTGCTCGCGACCGAACATCTCCTCTCTATCTTTGCTCAGCTCGCCGCTTATGCCTCAAGGAGAAACGCTGCGGGAATGCAGCAGCGGCTAACAATTCAACGTCTTTCGTAAGTCTGCCTATTTATAACTGGCGATGTCTGAGGATAGCGGATCGTAGACTCGTAGCGTGAGCCGCAAGGCTGACGAGCGGACGTGGCTGAACTTGGGCTTGCGCCTAGTAGCCGGACAGGAAGGGAAGCGTTTATGAAAACGATAAGTTTATAACAACTATAGTGGTATCGTTATTCATAAAACTCGCTTACACGAATGCCACAAATGCGCATCGCATTCATACGAACAATGGCAATTCGCTGGGAAGACGCATTGCACTGATGCGTCGGACAGGGATGTTTTTGCCAGTCCTGGTCTAATCACAGGCCGTAAATCACGAGAAAAAAGTGGGAGGAAGCAGAAAGGCCGGGCGCTGAGACCTTTCTGCTTCCTCCTACTTCTTTTTTAGCCTTTGTTTCTTTGTTCGCGCTAATATGTATACCTTTATAGAGTTGCTCATGAAGGAGAAAATAGTGCTAATTTCTGTCTCCCATGCTGGACGCATGGCTAAGCGCATGTATCCATTTGACATCAACCAACTCGCCCAGAAGACGACGAGGGGGTCCTGTAAACGGCGTCGCATTGTCTTTCCGAAACGCACTTGCAGGGCAAATGCGCTACTGTCACATTCACGTAAGCGAGATGATAGCCTGCCAGCTCGATGCGACTGCCAGTAACTCGCCTGCCAGCTGGGGTGATAGACTGACATTTATTCATTCAACAAAAGACCAGTACGCCGTCTCCACGGTGGTTGGACGCGTGGTGCAGTTCGTCTTCCCACGGTAAGGATACGCCTGCGTTGACAGTTAGCCGTAAGCCGGCGTGGCACGCACCACGTGCACATGAATGAGACAACTGGCACATCGCATCAAATGTAAACGGGGGTAATGCGCTAGGAAGGCGCATCGGTGTGGATTTCGCCAGGCATCTGTGGATTTCAAGGGGTAAGTCGACTCACGGGCCACCTTCCACAAGAAGGGGAACGCCGGTCCCCTGTCATGTCGGGTTCGAGTGCACCCTTCGGTTGCTACATGATACCTGCGGGAGCAGAAAGCGAGAGCCTTTCGGGAGAGTTCATGCTCTCCATGTAAACGGCGGCGCATCGAATTACTTTTGATGCGCTAGGAAAGGTGACGCGCTACCGTTGCATTCTGTCACATTGATGTAAACGCAGCTCGAGCGTGATACTGCTTTTCAGCAGCACGCAGTCTAACTGCATTGGGAGGGGGGGGGGGGGGGACAAGTGTTTCCAGAAAGTCTGTAGACCGAGCAATCCTTTCCTGGGAAGAAGGGGTGCACGGGGCAAAACCACCAAAACTGGAATAGTCCAGGTGGCCTAGCACGAGGGCAGGAGATGTGGCATAGCATCCACTGCGCTGGCCTGCAGGTGAGAGGCAGCATGAGGAGGGGGGGGGGGGTATTGAGCGAGAGTGAGGACGAGTACTAAAATGCGACGGGGACCAGTGAGTGAGGGTCTTAGAAGGAGAGAGAGCGTTGCTGAAGGGGAGAAGAAAAAAAAAGCTCCTGCTGAATGCCTAATTTCACCGAACCGTGACACCACGCTTCGCGCCCCCTTCTCAACCAGAGTGGAGCACCAGCACAAGTTCGGGAGTTTGACCTCCAAAGCGTTGTCCTTCCATTCCTGACTTAGTGGCGCCATCTAATTCCTCTAGAGTAACTAATGGCAAGATGGCGACAGTGGAACCACCACCTTAATGATTTCTTCCCTCAAAAACACTCGGCGAAAACAAACGTGTCCATGACTGTGGTTGCACAAATCGTCACAAGATGTCGACACCATCGTCCGGTAACTTGGTATTTTATACGTTTTATACTCCTTCGCGTACATTGGGATACCTTACACGCTAAAAAACCTTTTTGGTGATTTTGCCGCAGTAGTGATTTAATCTTATCTAAATTAAATAAAGTTTAAATGCAGTTATCATCACAATTTGGTGGTTTGCGCAAACGTAAAAGTATACGTTTACGTAAGTACGTAAACGTTTACGTATGGTGTGCTAAAACTTTTCTAAAACATGCGTTCCGGTAAAACGGTAAACGCAATACGGTATTCCGGTAACACGGTAACGTTAAAAAGTATACGTACAAGCTAAAAGCCCCTATTTACGAAGCCTTCCGCAGGCACAAGAAATAAAATACCAAAAAGTAAACAGAACAAAATGACACTTAATATTTGGCAGAAAGAAACGTATATTAAGTACACATAAACATTTAAAGAGAAAAATTAGCAGCAAACTGGGCGGGGCCGACTTCTTTGCGAGCACAGGCCGTAAAGAAGGCTAGACGGTAAACGGGCCTTCGGTTGCGGAAAAAAAAGGTCCGCCGTCCGGCGCGAAATCCACAAAGGTGACCGCTTCCTCAGATTGTACCGGTGCGAGGTCCGAATGCGGTCCGCCGCCCCGGGTGTGCCCCGTTGCTTGCACGAAATGCCACTGGGCGCTGGCGCGAGCTCGTCAGACCATGATGCAAAGGCTTTCAGGTGTGCGATATGGGCACGGCTGAGTTTTCCCGAAATGGGATCTTTCAGCAAATACGCGAGTGGAGTCCAAGCTTTCTCCACTCGGTACGGACCAAGCCACTTAGGAGCGAGCGAGGCTGAGAACCCCTTACTCGCATCGCTAAGAGCGTGGTTGCGCTTCAGGACAATATCGCCCACCTCAAATGCTAGATCGCGATGCTTGCGGTCATACTGGGCCTTCTGCTGAGCCCTGGCCGAAGCCAAACTTTGCAGAAAGCTCGACAACGCCGGTCCCGAAGTTTTTGACGCGTAAGCAGAACAGTCTGTCTGCGTCTCCTCGTCCCCGAGCTGGCACCGAATGACACTGGTCACCGGATTTGCCAACTCCCTTCCAAAATTTAGGAAGGCGGGCGAGAAACCAATCAAGCGACTCTCGGATGTTCGGATTGCGAACGCGAGCTCACTCAAATGGTCTGCCCAGTCCCTTTGACTTTCGGCAAAGGCCGCCAACATCGGCTTGAGCGTACGATTTACGCGCTCCGTCAAATTGGACTGGGGACGGTAGGGCGAAGTGGTGCAGTGATCAATTCCAAGGGAACGGCACGTGACACCAAACACCCGAGCGGTGAAATACGAAGCGTTGTCAGTGATGAGCCTTTCCGGGAAGCCGAACCGAAAAAAACCGGCAGATCCCACGCACCGTGGGAATCGATGTGATGCGAAGCAGCCAGCAAGGAGCAAATCATGCTGTACATAATATGCAGGTCATTATTTACATGATAGGACCTGTCATTTGTGTTCGTCAAACAGTCACGTCGCGAAATACAAATTTTGGTGTATATCAATCTTGCGAATTGGACGCAAGCGCACCACGAGCGTGGCATGTAAGTGGCATTGTAGATGCCAAGATTTACATGTTACCACCTGCCACTTATGTTCGCTTAATTTTTTACCTCAAATCACAGCGAGACGCGAGACCAATCTGCCTCCATTTCGCATGCGTTTGTATTCTCGCGCTCTGCGCATCGTGCAGACGCCATCCGCGTTCCAGCGTTTAAATTGACGGACAATTTGTCAATTCCAAAGTGTGTTCCTCGAACGCCTGTGCCCACTGAGACGGGGTCGGTCAGAATGAAACGTGATGCGCGCGTCTCCCTCCTTGCATGATTAGAGACGCTGGGCAATGCGACGTTACGCAAGCAAAGCGCGAGCGCTGTAGAGTCCAACGCGACCGGCGTCCGTTTGCGCGCCCCGGCACCCACCTGGCACTGTGCCAGGGCACGGCTGGAGGGACGGATGGACGGACGGGCGGACGCGAGCATGAGACATTAAAGGCTTTCACCTTAAAATTTGGTGTATATCAAGCTGGCGAAACGGCCACAAGAGTGTCATGAGCGTGGCATGCAAGTCATGTTGCACATGACATGTCATGATTTGCATATTACCACTTGTCATTTATCCTTGTCATACAATCACGTCGCTGAATACCATATTTGGTGTATATCAAGCTAGCGAAACGACCACGGGAGTACCATGAGTGTGGCATGCAAGTCATGTAGCGCATGACATGTCATGGTTTCCATATTAAAACGTCATTTATGCCCGTCATACAGTCACGTCCCTAAATACGAAGTTTGTTGCATATCAAGCTAGCGAAACGGTCACGAGAGTGTCATGAGCGTGCCATGCAAGTCATGTTGCACATGACATGTCACGATTTCCGTATTACCACTTGGCAATTATGTTCGTCATACAGTCACGTCAGTCAATACCTAATTTGGTGTATATCAAGCTAGCGAAACGGCTGTCAGCGCGCCATGAGCGTGGCATGTAAATCATGTTGTATATGACATGCAGGTCATGATTTTCATATTACCACCTGTCATTTATGCTAGTCATACAGTCACGTACCTCAATACCATCTTGGTGTATATCAAGCTAGCGAAACGGCCACGAGAGTGTCATGAGCGTGGCATGCAAGTCATGTTGCACATGACATGTCATGATTTCCATATTACCACTTGGCAATTATGTTCGTCATACAGTCACGTCACGCAATACCAAATTTGGTGCATATCAAGCTAGCGAAACGGCCGTCAGCGCGCCATGAGCGTGGCATGTAAATCATGTTGTACATGACATGCACGTCATTATTTGCATATTACCACCTGTCATTTATGTTCGTCATACAGTCACGTCACTCAATCCCAAATTTGGTGTATATCAAGCTAACGAAACGGCCGCGAGCGCGCCATGAGCGTGGCATGTAAATCATACTTTTCATGAAAAGTTATTCATGATTTTCATGATATGACCAGCCATTTATGTTCGTCACACAGTCATGTTATGCCATACCAAATTTGGTATATATCCCATTAACGATACGGCCAGGAGAGCACAAAGTCGTAGGCGGCTAGATAGATAGATAGATAGATAGATACGCTCAAAGTCGCCGAAGTTCGCTAAGAAATGCTTCGCATTTAAAACACTTCCTGCAGCTTCTCGAGCACCGCTCGCGCTGTCATCTTCCGAAGAGGGAACAATTCCACCCACTTCGAAAAGTGATCCACGACTACCATGAGGTGAATGAACCCCTGCTTACTTCTGGGAAAAGGTCCCATTAGATCGCAGGTGGCCACTTGCCACGACGCTCACTGACAATCAGGGGGCGGATCCAGGGACCTCCTTTGGAGAGGGGGGTGGGGGGGGGGGGGGGGGTGGAATCGCACAGCTCGCATTAGCTGAAGGGAACATGGTGAGAAGGCGAAGACATTGCATTAAAGAGACACTAAAGGGAAAAACCCTTTCTCGCGCATTAGTCAATTTCAAATTCACAACACTCTTACCGCGAGAAAACGAACGAAAAAAAAAAATGTAGTTGGCGACGCCACTTTGACATTCCCGCACCAAATCACGTGACTTCAGATTTTGACGGCGTCTACTACGTCATACGTGGTTCCTAATCGGTAAATGGAGATGAAGAGGAAGGCCGGGAGGTTAACCAGATATTAGCAGCTCATCGGTAAGAATGAAGGACATCGTACTGCGAGGTGGCCGTAGACATAACCTGCCAAGTTGCAGGAAATTTCAGTGAGCGAATGTCGCCAAAATACGTAAAATGACGTTTGAAATCCCCGACGGCACGCTTGGAGATTTAAAAATGAAACTTTGAACGACTTCAGGGTTCTCCAAGTATAATTTATCAATCTAAGACGATTCATTGTTTTACTTTGGGGTCTGTAGTGCAACCTCCTACTCTCGCATGCGGCGCGTTGAAGTGCTTGAAACGCGACGGAGAGGAACCAGCCTCCGAGAAAACGGAGCCGCAAATGTCACGTTGCGAATTCTCGTTTCGTTCAATTGAAACATCAGTGTCAAGTCTCAGCTTCATCTAAAAAAAACTTCGGAAGCAAGTGTACACGAAACAAATTCAGTAATTATCTACTTACGTCGGAAGGCCTCCCTCGGCAAAAGTTCTTCCTCCTGATACGACGCAGCTACCTCCCTCGCCGTTTGAGGTTTTCTTTTTCTCGTGGAACAAGAAAGACGCTTGTCTCCTTTTGCAACGTCGTTTGAGTAGCCAACAGCATATCAAGCCGGCATCACGCCGCAGCTGGTGCCACCTTGCAGAAGGTAAATAGCGTAGTTTCACTGGCAGGGCAACCGTTTGCCTGTGGTTCTACGCTCCCTCATGGTGTGGTTCTTCGGCGAATGAAATTCACGGCTGTCATCGGAGGGAGGGAAGGACGGTCACGCATATTTACAGCAGCTCACAGGGTAAGCGCTTAGTCGTCTCCACCCCATTGGAAGACAGAAATTAGCGCCTTTTTTCCCCCTCAGAGCAACGTTTATAGAACCTGTTCAGAGGGTCCCTTGGCGGCGCCCAAGAAGCCTTTCATAAACATTGCTGGAAGTGGCGCCCTGTGTGTGCCTCTCTCACTCCGTCGTCTTCGCCTCGGATGATCGAAGCAGAAAGGGGCAAAAAGATGTGGAGGA
Organism: Rhipicephalus appendiculatus; assembly: GCA_030522465.1. Classification (NCBI taxonomy): domain Eukaryota; kingdom Metazoa; phylum Arthropoda; class Arachnida; order Ixodida; family Ixodidae; genus Rhipicephalus; species Rhipicephalus appendiculatus. The sequence goes on from JALIZH010027750.1 coordinate 12,901, forward strand.
GATTCTTCTTTCCCCTTTTCACAGTTGAGTGCTCTGTCTTAGAAAAAATTCAGATTTCGCAGCTCATGAGGGCTTGCAACCATTCCTGAAACAAAGCATTGGAATGCTCCTCCTCTTGACGCAATGTTTTTTGTTTTCATGGATGTCCCCTGCTCCTCGCGTCATACGAAAATCTCCATTCCACTCTCATTTGAAATGGCTCCAGCCAAGTTCGTAGACAGCCCGACGTTTCGGGACCAATTCGGTCCCTGCCTCAGGAGCAGTGTGGTATGCGTTACCCAAAAAAAAGTAACTAAATACGTTACTCGTTACACAAACAAAAAAGAAACGCGTTACCGCCCTACGTTACCTACAAAAAAAAAGGTAACGCGTTACCGTTACCGAAAAAAAAGTAACGGACGTTACCTCTGCCGTTACTCCGCAATCATAAATTTTAATCAATGTGTCTTTGCTGCAGGAACCCACAATAAGAATTTTTTTTAATCTCAAAGTTATGTTTCACGTAAAAAAATCAAACCCAAACGAGGATTATACCGAAAATTCTCATTTAAAGGGATACTGAACAAAATTTTTGCTGTCAAGATTACCAGCCAAATTGAAAGATTGGGGGGTTGAAATCGATGGAAACAACCTTCATTTCAAGCACAAACTAGAGAAAAATAATGAATTTAATGAGTTTTTCACAAACCGCCGCGCTTGCGGCCGCGCCGTGAACTAGAGGATGTGACGTGTAACTCGCCGGAAAAAGGCATCCCACAATGCCAGCCGTCGCCCGCGTCTCACAACCTAAAAACGTTGGCTCGCACTACGTTTCCCAGAACCAGTACGGGAGCGAAGAGTGCTCCCGGCTGGTGTAATCAGTGCTTTTGTGAAAGGGAGAGAGTGGAAAGAAAGGAGAGGCGGAGAAAAGGAAGAGAAGGACACGAGCACGCAGGGCTGCATGCGCCAGAGAGAATCTGACGTCACGGCTCGCGCTCGCGTTCAGCCGCCGCGCGCTGACAATCGACCAAAAATACAGCCAACTGTTCAAAAATACGTGAAATAAACTCTGTTTATCGGAACAGTGGCGTCTTCCGAGTAGAATTGCGATGTTTTCGTCAGTTTTTCAAATTTTTGTTCAGTATCCCTTTAACGAGAATTATTTCTAAAATGCACCGGACCTTAGAAATGTTACACGTGATAGCCTCTGACCCTGTGGCACAGGATGACGCCAGTTTTCACAATGTGATATTTTACACAACATGAGATTTAATCATCCGCGCTATCGGCAAAGAACGCATCACTGAACTCTCAAGAAATTTAGTGATTTGCCTTATTCCGGGTCCGAACAGCACGTCCAGTCGACATCGGCAATATTAAAACTAATGGCCCTTGGCATCCGAAATTGCTCACCGTGAGCTAGTAGGCAATCGCGGAGGCCTGCATTGGCGCCTTTTTTTTTTTTCTTTGGGGGGGGAGGGACATTTGCACACTTGTGACACCGGATGTGCTTTGGTGCGCACCTGTCGTCGCGTTTTGGTCACCAAGAAGTATGGCGCGTGCATTATCGACGCCGGCGCGCATGCGCGGACTACCTACGCGGAAAGGCCCATTCTGACGGCGTGCTTGTACTAGCAAAATAGATGCGCAAATTTTGTAGTGTAAAAAAGATGCTTTATCGGCCAAGTCACGGAAAAGAATATCTGTGCATAAACATTTTTGTTCACTTGAGCCTGTATATTTACCGCAAAAAAAAAATTCGGGCATTTATGCGAGGGTCTTCAAGATCAGCCTTGCTCGCTCAGTAGTTCAATAACCAAAAACGTAACTGCCTTTGCAGAGAGATATAAGCAAAACTTGTTTTCAAGACAAAGTTGATAAATCTTATCAGCTCTGTGCAACTATAGTAAAATGTCGCATACTTAGGCATTTTTCACAAACAGTTTCCTTCACTCTACAAGTTTTAAACAACGTTGCTTTCTTTGTTGCGCATACATTTAATACACAGAATGTCTTCTTTGTAACGGCAATATTTGCATGTTACATCGTCGTGAACTTTC
>JALIZH010027751.1:0-16855 GCA_030522465.1 Rhipicephalus appendiculatus
TGGGGCAGACCGGTGTCTTGCAGCAGCGCCAACAGGGAAGCTAATGTTAGAAACAAAAGGGCAAACGGAAGCGTGAAAGACGCGATTGAAGAGAAGAGCAGTTCCACCTAGCATCTTTCTACTCGCTTAAACTGGCATTCAGAGCACGCTGTCGCCCCTTCAGCTGCACTTCTTTTAGATGTGAAGCATCTTATGGCGAAGCTTAATCCGGTGGTGGTGGTGGTGGTGGTGGTGGTGGTGGTGGTGGTGTGCCGCGTGCCCACCCTTACTGCGCATGCGCAAACAGTTAAAAAAAATAAAAATAAAAAAAACCTCCTCTCCCCCTCTCTCTCCTCTAGGCATCCCTCCCCGCGGCAACCACACCCACACTGCGCATGCGCCTCCCTTCCCTCTCTCCCCTCTTACACTCCCCCCTCTCTCCATCCCTGCCCGCGGCGTCTAACTCCCCCTGCGCATGCGCGTTCCCCCTCTCTCTCCTCTCCTACGCTCTTCCCTCTCTCCTCTACGCATCCCTGCCCACGGCGTTCACACCCCCACTGCGCATGCGTGTCACCCCCTCTCTCCTCTCCTACGCTCCTCCCTCTCTCGCCTCGCGACGCCGACGCAGGCAGCGTCTGCTAGCGAGTTTCTTGGTTGAAAAAACCGACTGCTCGCGCTGCACAACCGTTCACTGGCCATCCCGTATATATAGCAATGGATCTTGACCTCCAAGGTGGTGCCGGTGGGAGATTTGTCCTGTGCGTTGTTGAACAATAAAAATTCGCAGCGTGCGCGTTAACTAAAAGCGGAGTGCGGGTCTCTGTGTCCAGTCGGAGTCTTCTGTCTCTCATTGCCCATTAGCAGCGATTGGCATGTTCTAGTAGGAAAAACTGCTCCATCACTGCCCTGCTTTGCGCCTCCCCAGTTTTCTCTCCTGCGCAACGCTGCGATGAGCGCCAGCGTCAACGCCGCCGCCAGTGTAAGCGTGAGCGCCCGCTGCTTCACATCTACACATGGTTCCCTTTAGCGGGAGATGGTGTAATTTTTTTTATCTTGGGACAACGTCATCCAATTTTAACGGGATAGCGTTAACAAGCTCGTTTCGCAGAAATTCCGGCGTCGGCGTCGGTGTCGTTGGTTGTGAGCGAAAAATCATCATCTTGTCCGTGACCAAAATATCGAGAAAGATGCAAAAGTAATAAAAATTTCCTGGTCCGAGTGAGGATCGAACTCAGGTCGTCTGCGTGGCAAGCAGGTGTTCTACCACACAGCCACGCGTCTGCTTGGAAAGTCAGTGAAAATAACTTCCTCTGCTTGGAAATGCAGTGAAAATAACTTGCTTTTCAAACACACGCGTCCTGTATACAGGCGTCTGAATACATGTAATATCGCAGTAATGTTGCGTGGTAGAAGCTCACATTGCCGTCGGGCGTCAGAACATGTGAATATCATGAGGACATCATTGCTTAAAGCCGACCACCCATTACAAACTGCACACACGTTACTGCGCGTACTCCCTTAAGACCACGTGGTGGGTACATAGCAAGTTCGAAAACATTTCGCGCGCATAATTGCTCGTGGTTTAAAGCACGCTACCCATTACATAGTATGCAATAAGTGATTAAGTACGCACTAGGGACAGGATATCTGTATAGCTTACGGGTTGAACTCATTAGTACAAACCGCCCAAATGGAACGATCATTTCAGCAACCCCCCGTCATGCTCGACCCACGGTCAGCCTTCTCGGTCGTGTATAATGACATTTAGTTATGGCTGTCTGCTTCACTCCATAGAAAGAACAAAAAATATACGAAGAAGCGTTGCGTGGCGCAACAAAAAATTTAATTAGTGCCATATAACTGTACCGTAGCTGGAAGTAGCACACAGGCAAGGAGGGCGTAGAAACACCGTGTATTTCCTCTGCGATGAACAAGCCGAAGAAAATGAGCACTTATAACAAGAAATCAAACAAATTATCATGTGACTACATACGATAAATAATACTAATGACGGCGACGCGACGCAACCACGGTCGAGCGACTCATATCAGGGCATGTTTGAACATGCAGTCTGGCGCTGCTGTTACTGAATTCTCTCTGAAAGTTTTACACGCGCCTGCATCGAGGCGGCGGTAATATGTGCAGTCGGTCGTATCTCCACGTGTATGGAAGTGCTAGCTGAAGTTATCGCTAACTTTGCAGCCTTTCTACATTTATTTCACGCACTGGCTGTTTTCGTGAAGAATTACTGCTATATACTTTACGTCATTGTTAGATACAAAACATGATCCTCATCGCCTGCCTCCGCTAATAAAAAAAGTCAATCAATGTAATTTGTTAATTACCGCCGCAATTGGGGCCTCTAGTCACCTTAATATTTGTACCGACACTGAAAATGTAGTTATAAAGGCAGCAACCAAATATAACATTTGCCTCTTTTAAACGCGATAGCCTTAAAGAGCTCGTTTCGCAGAAATCCCGGCGTCGGCGTCGGTGTCAGCGTCGTTGGTTGTGAGCTAAAAATCATCATCTTGTCCGTGACCGAAAAATCGAGAAAGATGCAAATAAAATAAATAACAAAAATTTTCGGGTCCGAGTGAGGATCGCACCCGGGTCGTCTGCGTGGAAAGCAGGTGTTCTACAACGCAGCCATGCGTCTGCTTGGATATACTGTGAAAATAACGTCCTCTGCATGGAAATGCAGTGAAAATAACTTCCATGCTTCGCAAACGCAAGCGTCCTTTATATAGGCGTCGCAATATAACATGTAATATCCCAGGAATATTGCGTGGTACAAGCGTAAATTGCCATCGGGCGTCAGAATATGCGACTATTATAACGATTCCATAGTTCAAAGCCAGCCACCCATTACAAACGGCACACACCTTACTGCGCGTATTCCCTTAACACCACGCAGTGGGTGCATAGCAAGTTCGAAAACATTTCCCACATTTGCCGCGCATAATTTCTCCTGGTTTAAACCATACTACCCATTACATAGTATGCACTAAGTTATTGAAGTATAGGCAGTAGGGACGGGATATCGCTGTTCAACTCTCAAAGGCGAAGCTTAATGGTCCCCCCAATTTTTTTTAGGATTTCTCGACAAACTTCCATGAACGCCCTTTATTACATTAATGAATAATCTCGTGATACATGAAAAAGGCCCTCGATGACACTAACCTTGACAAATGTTGTCTTTTTTTCACCCTGTCAAAACATGTGTCATGAAACTCGTCACCCTAGAAGCCTACAAACATTCTCGCATAGTTATATTTTCATGTGTAGTCGTAAGAATTATGCAGTAATGTGCAAACACTTCACAATCAAACACTTCACAAGCAAAATACAGCGATCAAGACAGCCTAGAATATGTCGAGCAAGAATGTTGCTTGCCGTGCATAGGCATTTCGTAACTAACTAAAGCATATTGAGTGTACAAAATATTGTGTTGTTACAAACTACTCAGAAATACGAGAAAACGCTCTGGGTGTTGATGTGTCTGTACTTTCCTTCGGGAATAGAGGATTGATTACTCTCTCAGCTAACAATGGGAAGCGATTGGTGAAGCTCGGAACTGAGAAGGCACCTCCAACAGTGGAACCCATTTCCGGGATTCTTCTTCTACCTCTGTCCGGCGGGAATCGATGCAATCACACGAACGGAGGAACTACGACGGAAGAGCATGGCTTCGTTCAAGTAATCGATATAATAAACAACATTTATGGGCCGCGACGAGATCCGTTGGTGCGGTTCCTGATGTCGTGCTCCTGCAATCTTTTGTGTCTGTTTTGTGCTGGATTTGACGACTTATTCTAGCAGCGCGATTTCGTTAGAAATACTACCGCGTTCTTTTTCCCTACGTTATGTGATAAGAGGTAAATAGGCAAACTGTTAGTGTTTCGGGCGACACTAACAACCTTTCACTTTTTGATAATGAGTTCCACAAACAATATTTACCGTTACCGCACCCAGGTGGTAGAGTAGCTATATCAGTAATATTAGTACGTATAAGTAGTAGGAGTTCTTGACGCAGTAATTATGGAACATACCAGCCAACAAGCCTGTGGGAACATTAAACATTTGTTAAAGTTGAATTGACTCGCGCACATACCTGGACAGAAACGAAGTGTGCAGGACGCGGACATTTAAGGTGCTTTTCCTTGAAGGGAAATTGATTAGTAGATTTACCACAACAACAAACAAGCTTCACTTTCGTGCGGATCTTTGTTTTTCGTCAAGCTCGCTAGAGAAGACGCGCTGCGCTTTCAGCATTGGATATTGACGTCATAACAGATAGCTGGCTGCGTGGGAATCGTGCTAGCCACGCGTTTGCTAATTTCATTTTGCAGAACGGCCGCACGTTGCGTTGGGGTGCCTCGATGCACGCCATCATGGACACCCCGGCCTGCTGCTGGGGCGAGGACATGTGCGCGCATAGGCTAACGCGACAGAAAAGGTTGAAAAGGGTGGGCGGCCATCTTATTTTACCTGCAAATAATAAGAAGATAACATCTCGGGTTTGACCTTCCAAAACCAGAATGTGATTATGAGGGACGCCGTAGGGTTCCGGACATTTCGACCACCCGGTGACCTCTAGCATTTTACCTCCATCGAAATGCAGCTGCCGCGGCCGGAATAGAATTTGCGACGTTCGCGTCAGCAGCAGAGCACCGTAACCGATATAGAACCGTGGTGATAATAAGAAAATTGGCTACTAAATGCGCCAAAACAGAAGTTCAATGTAGCCAAAAGGTAGCCATGGCGCCAACCTCAAATTTTTGTAGCCAGGCGGGGGTCCTAAAGTAGCCGATTTGGCGCAGAGTAGCCACCAACGGCAACCCTGATGTTCAAATGCAGCTCCTAGTGGGTTATATGCGTCAGCATCCGGCATGGCAAGAAAAACTGCGTTCGCTTGGACGGAGGCACTGTCACGGCAGTACCGAACAATGCCGAAGTTCCTGTAGAACGATGACTTCAACCCCTTGACGAAGCGTTAGTGGGCGTGTGACAGGTTCATGTTGTAGTGTTCAATCGCGATCATTTGCGTCAATTGTAGAAATCATGATTTGACGCCGTTCACGCGTGCGTGGATGCGAACCAGTCGTACCGGGTAGTCCTGCCAGAATACTGAAAGAGGCGGACGTGTAGGGTACTGTCAGATGCCCGGCGCAGTCAGTCTTAGGGGAACCACGACAGTAAACAGGCTTTCCCATTATTGTAGTGCCTTGCTTGCTGGGAGCTGTGGCTCGGGTAACACGCTACGTCAAAATGAGCGTATCGGCAGCAGGGTGTAAAGTACCATATATAATCCAGGCTCCTTCAAGGCGAGAGCGGCTGACGGGCACATCAGCTCAGCCTCGCAGCAGGGAACGTTGTTGTCGTGCTTCTTGATGCGTGAAAAGTACTATGAGTATTAAATCCTTTAACATCTGCAGGGATTTGACTGCTGCCGTAGTGGACAATACATAGAAAGCTAAAAAACTCTTCCAAAAAATAGAATACTACAAGGAGCGTCTTCAGTATTTCGGTTGGTTGAAAAGGAATAGCGTTTTCTTATTTCCTTCCACTCACGACCATTACTTTGTCTCCCTATACGCTTTCTGGTGTGTCAATGCGACAACTGGGCGCCGATTTTGAAAATTGTAAAAAAAAAGTCGACAATATACTCAATACATCATATGGCTACATAGTTGAAAGTATGCGCGTCAAAAAGTTGTGGAGGTATATGACCCAGCAGTTTGGAAGAGGAAGTTGCGCAAAGATAAAACAACATAGTGTAAAATCGAACATGCTCAGGCATACTGGGTTGCGTTTCAAGTAAAATTGCAACCTTGCATCCAATTGTACTGGTGTACAAATGATATTTGTCAGTTAAAATTTGATCCAAGTAATTCTTCTTTTCAGCGAGAAAGAGAGAGAGGGATGCCAGAGGGGAGGGCTCCTTGGTCCAGTTGTGACCTGTGGTCAGAGCACTCCTTAGTCCAGTATGCCTCAAGCTTCAACTGGCATCTTGACCGTTGTGATGAGTTTTCGCTGGTGTTACTGCTCAGCTTGGCCTCCCACGTGTCGCTTAAATAGTACTCGTTCCTTTCTCGTGCATGATTTACATCTGTCTCCGGTAACATATTGCGGTTTAAATGACTCGCCTATTCGAGGAGCAAGTATGTCAGGTTGTCAGGTACTTTTCAGGGCAGGCATACGTCGCTGGGCAGCACCGTGCAGAGGCATTGTATCGACGTAGCATAGGTGTATGTGTTTCTTTTGAAGCATCTAAAGATCGTGCTTTCGCTAGACAGTTTTGGGTGAAGTGGCTGATACACTCGCCCCTCTAGTCTTAATGTTAGAGTATTGCTGCATCGGTCCAGCGTTTGTCTCGCCTACGCATGGTCGGATATTGTGTGGGACGAGGACAGCCCGGCTAACATAATCGCGGGAAGCGGCGTAGGCCGATTGATTTTCCTGTAGACCCACGCAGCCTGGCACGCATATTGCCCAGGCTGGTTGAATTTTATTTTGGGGCCTCTTTTTACAGCGAAAGCTGTATATGGCTAGGAGAAACGAAAAACCGCTCGGCATCTGTGTCACGAGCGATCTCCAATGGCTGTGCTATCGGTTACGTCGTTCTGAGCGTCGTATCAGTTACGTCGTTCTGAGCGTCTTACCCAAGCTCGCGCGCCATTGGCGCGCGAGCTTGAGGTAAGACGCTTGCAGGGTCAAACGCTTGCAGCAACGGCGCCCCGAAGAAGCGGCGCTGCGGGGAGAACAGCGTCGACGCGATGATTGCGGGAGCGCGTTCGCCGGGGCGAACGTCCGCTTTGGGCGAGAGTTTCTCCAGCGGCACTTTGGCTTCGGCTGCGACGTCTGTGACCGCCTGTGGTTCGACCACAACCTGGCAACGATAATTGTGGAAGGCTTCAGTGCAGCGTCGGGTTGAATCCACTGCTAAACACCGGGGCCGCACATTTCAGCTTCGCTGGTTAACCATTTTTACGGACTGCTTGGGCGGTGATTAAACCCCTATTTAATATGATAGCCATGTTCATGGTTTCGAAAAAAAAGACAATTTACTAAAGAAAGTTAAACGTCTTTCTTCTGTTGTGTCATTTGGGCGACATGTCACTGTGTGCGCCATAAGACGAAAGCCTCCATTACGCACAGCCCCAGTGTACGGTTCCCTTTACAATTAAACCATGCTCACGAGAGATCAGTGTGCGAAAGGACTACATTGAAAGTCTTGCGCAGAACTGTAAACAAACTTCCACGGAAAAGAAAAGTTGTGTCGTTGTAAGCAGGTGAAAATCTGTAGCGGCCAGCTGCCGTTTGATTATTGTCATTGCATACATCGTGTGGGCCATTCCATCGAAGGGGTCATTCCATCACTAGTTAATTATGTTTTACACTGCCTTTGGTAGATTACATAAAAAAAAGAAGAAAAGCCGATGTGCGTTTACTGTAACAAGTATTTTGCTATCACAGTGAAAACACTCCTCTATTCAAATATTTTAAGCAAAAGCTTAAAAGATAACAACTAATAATCACATGAATACAAAAGCGCTTTTTTCCCTGTTGATGCAGTGAGCTGTGCGTAATTTCCAAGTTCAAGGCTTTTAAGCTTGTCTTTCTTGGGTGGATAAGCAAGACACATGTCAAGCTTTGCTTTAAAGTGGAACTTGATAGCGTACGCGGAATAAATTACCGGGAAGGCCTGGAAAAGATTACCGTCACCATGACAGGTGCGCTCCAGCGTATAAGCTAGTCGGGAAAAAAGCAAGACAGCGAAACACTGTCAGCGACAAGAATTAAGTTTCACCTGACGCTCCACCCATTTTGCAGCCAGAGCTAGGGTTTCAGAAGAACGAACGCCCCGCTGATCTAAGCCGGCCGACAGGCTCTTCCTTTCAGCAAAGTTTATACATAAAACAAGAAAGGTAAACGTCATCAACAGAGCCCAGCAGCGGAAGCAGATAATTAGATTAGCCGGACATGACAGGAACCTCACAAAAAAAATAAAAATCTAGATTTTCAACGCTTATTCATTTATTCAACGCAGCGAGCCTCAGGGGACCTGATAATTAAGGTAAGGAAGACAGTGACGCTCACAGAGGTTATGCTTTTATTATCTCTCCATCTCCACTGGTCTTTGCTGAACATCATAACGTGTGTAATGTCCTTGTCCTTTGTGATTGCCACGAGCAACGGCAGACGACGCTCGGTGGGTGTCTCGCGCTTTCGCGCGACGAAAACGTGCGATTATCCCGCACTACAACACGAAAAGTGTCAAGTCATGATGGCTACGCTATCACCTAAGGCAAAGAAGCACTTCTTTGAGAAGACATTTAGGCGCCTAGATGATCTGATCAGTTCTTTTCAGCGCTTCGACGAGATCAGGAATCCTGAAGAAAGCGTTCAAACTGTGGTCGCGGAAGAAGGCGAGAGTCCATATACAACGCAGTCCGCCGAATGCCGCGTTGACTCAAAGCGTTCCCCTCGGAAGCCTTTGCGCCATCGTCAGCGCACGGACAGCATAGAGTCTAGCGGCTCCTCATGTGATCAAGATGCTCACAGAACGGAGGAGATACAAACGGAAAGCCGTGCCCAGCGCGACAATTTTTGAAAACTTGGGAGTTTTCAAAAACGCGTGTTTTTGAAAACTCCCAAGGAAACACCTCGAGAATTGATAAGCCGTGCCTAAACTACTCCAGAAGTGGTCACTTTGTCACACGATGCCGTCTTACGCAAACTCCGGAATTTTTGAAGTGGCAGGAAGAATTTGAATATTCCGGTCTAAAACAGCGGGGAAACGAACAGCTGGTGACGCCAATGCCCGCGAGCAGTTGCCAGTAATTGAGCAGGTGTCATGTCCCTCAGAAGCGGGTACTTTTTCCGTTTCTGTCACCATCAACGGACAAACTATTAAAGGCAACTTGGACTCTGGAGCTGTCAAAAGTTTGATTACAGCACCACTAGTCGACAAACTCAAACTAAGCATAAGGCCTTCGTCCCTACGTTTGCTAGGAGCAACCGGTCATTACCTGAAAAATTTGGGTCAAGTCAGAGCAGTCGTAACAGCGGATGACCAGACGCTGCAGCATGACTGTCGCCGTTCCCCGGTTACCTCACGAAGGAATCCGTTCTAGGCTACGACTACTTCGCGGGCCTCAAGACCCATCATCGACTGGGGCTCGGAGAGCTTTGCTGTGTCTGTTCCTCAAAGGCTACGCAAAGTCCACCTGGTAAAGGAGCAGGCCCTGCCACCTTTATCGCGGAAGTTAGTTTCCGTGGCCTGGCATCGTATTTACAAAGACGAAAATTGCGTAATGGTCATCACAGGTACAAAGCTCTTGTACGACCGATATTCAGTCATTGTGGAGCCCCTGGTGACAGTTGCATCAGAAAATACAACGAAGGTTTTGGTGACGAACTGTTCCTCTCAAGCCGTCGTGCTTCCTCCTCAGGTTACACTTGACCTCATAGAAGATGTAAGCGGAATTGAGGATATTGAACTTTCTGCAGATCACTGCCTAATAGATCCTCCGAATTTCATGCCTGCCTTGCCTGCCTCCTGAGGACCTTGATGCACCACCAGCTCGTACAGTCGTCGACCCACAGCATCGTTCAATCCCAATAGGTGACGTCAGCATTAATATCGGAGCAACATTATCTTCCAGTGAGCTGCAGGTCGTGAAGGATTTGTTGGCGCAACATTCTGCTTGCTTTGCGCAATCAAATAGGAATGTAAGCTCCTGCACAGTTGAACGACATAGCATTCCAACTGGAAACGCAAAACCGATATCGCTACGTCCTCGCAGACTGTCACCAGCACAGCGTGATCTCGTCAAGAGTATGATCAAGGACCTCATTGATGCCAATATAGTGCGACCTTCTCGGAGTCCTTGGGCGTCACCACAGATCCTTCTAGCAAAGAAAGACCGGACGACCCGCATGTGCGTCGATTATCGACGTCTCGTTGCAGTCACTGAGGACATCGTTTACCCTTTTCTAAGGATTGAATATGCGCAGCAGGCACTCACCGGAAGCCAGTACTTCTCTGTTATGGACTTGGTGTCTGGATTTTATCAGATCGCCATGCATCCAGATGACATACAGAAGACTGCCTTCGTTACGCCGTGGGGTCTTTGCGAATTACCTCCGGAAGCCATTTGGCCTTAAAGGTGCCCCATTAATTTGCCAGCGAGCTGTGGATGCAATCATTGACGGTATTAAATACGACAATGACCCTTGTCTATATGGAATGACTCAGTAGTCTTCAGCCCGACATTTGAAGAACACGTTTCGCACATTGAAAATATTTTTACAAGGTTCGAGACAGCAGCCTTGAAGTTCAACCGCAGAAGTGCTTTTTTGTTTTGTACTGCCATCAATTACCTTGGGCACGTTGTCACAAAAGATGGTGTATCTCCTGACTCTTCGAAATTAGCAGCTGTTCAGATGTTTCCGGCCTCCTCGAAACGTGCACGAACTACAGTCATTCATCGGGCTTACATCGTACTTCAGGAAGTTTATCCCGAATTACAGTATTATCGCAGCACCTCTTCGATCTCTCCTGAAGAAGAACTCTACTTATTCTTGGGAAGAGGATCAGCAAGTTGCCTTTGAGACATTAAAGCACGCTTGGTGTTAGCCACCTGTCCTCAAGATATTCTCCGAGAAGCCCGAATTCTGTGTCCAAGTACACACAGATGCCTCTCAGGCTCGGCTTGGGAGGTCTCCTGCTGCAAGAGGATGAAGAGCGACGCTACTGTCCAGTACTGTACTTGAGTAGATCGCTGAAAGGCGCCGCACTCAATCATTCTTTGACGCAACTTGAAGATCTTGCTGTGAAATGGGCATTAGAAGAGCTGCGACCATACCTTATGGGACGAAAATTTCAAGTTGTCAGCGACCACCATGCCCTTTGCTGGGTCTTGCGATACAAGGAAGGAAACTAACGTCTTCTTCGTTGGTGGTTGATTTTGCAGGAGTTTGATTTTGATGTCATCTATAAATCAGGAATCCTGCACAGCGCACCAGATTGTCTTTTCAGGAACCCTCCCCTTGTTGATGATGCAGAACAAATTCTTGCAGTATCATATCCATCACTGCGATCCTGTGACAACATTGCTGAAGAACAGCGTCAGGACGGATTTTGCGCTAAAGTCCTGGATATGCTTAGTGGTGCGCTGGGCACAAAGAAGCAAGAGAAACGGTTGCAAAAGAAGTTTATCACGCACAATGGCATGTTGTATAAAAGAGAACAAGGCACGGTCAGCAGTCGATTTCTCCTCTGCCTTCCTAAACAGCGACAAGCTGAGGCACTTCGTGAAGTGCATGAAGGGCGATACGGTGGATACATGGTCACCAGGCGAACATTCGATGACATCAGGTCTAAGTATGACTGGCCCGAAGCTCTATGCAGAAGTCAGACGGTACGTCCGTCACTGTGACCTTTGTCAGAGGATGAAGATGTCGACATCGGTGCCTTACGGTCTGCTACAGCCAATTGAAGTCCACAGCCCCTTACATACAGTTGGTATGGAAAAAATAGGACTTTTCAAAACTTCAAGAGGTTACAAGTATATCATCGTAGCCATTGATTACCTCACAAAGATCGTTGAGGCAAAACCACTCAGGAACATAGATGCTGCAACCGTCCAGAAGTTTGCTGAGCGACGGATAATCTTGAAGCACGGATGCCCAGCCACGGTTATCACAGACCCCGATGCTCAAATGATGGCACGCTCTACTGAAGCCTACTTCAAGCATCGTTGCATCAGACATGTGGCCGCCTCCGCATATCACCTTGCAGCAAACGGTTTGTGCGAAAGGGCCAATAACACAGTCAAAGAGATGATTGCCATGACTACCGCCGGGGCAGAAAAGTGGGCTGATGTCCTCCCTTATGTGGTATTCTGTTACAACACTGGGTACCAAGAAACGGTTCGCCAAACTCCCTTCCTCCTGGTGTATGGTAGGGATCCGGTAGTGCGTGAGCGACTACAAAAAGCCAGGGAGCTCCCAGCCACGCAAATCCGACTGGCTCAAGAAAAACAGATGCAGCACTTCGACAAACACCACAATGACTTTTTGCTGGAAAGAGGGTAACTGGTGCTCCTCAAGGCTCCACCGTCAGGTGTGAAGGCGACCACATCGTACACTGGTCCTCACAAGATAGTGAACAAACTGTCTCCCGTGGAATTACGAGATCGAACTCGCAGACAACGTGAGAAATGACATTGTGCACGTAGAAAAATTAAGACCATATCTGAGCCCCATTGCTCACATGGAAAAACCTAATCCTTCGGACCTAGGGTGTACATGCGTGCCGTAAAGTGTAAATAATTGCTCGTGTTTGTATATACTTTGGCGTGCGTGAAAGTGGAAAGACAATGTTTTGCTTGACCTTTGTTTTGCTTGACCAGCTAGGACTGTTTAAGTTAGTTTAGTAATGTTTCACCTATCTTCTGTTCTAGTCTTATGTTCTGTATTAAGTCGGGACGACTAGATTCAAAACCCGGGCATGTCACGAGCGATAGCAGACGACGCTCGGTGGGCGTCTCGCGCTTTCGCGGTCACGCGCGCTCGAGCAGCTTCAAAAAAAAAGGGTCTGGCAGTTTCTTTCTGGACTCCAATGTGTTCGGTTGTCTTTCTTACGCCGCCTCGGAACCCACATATATCCGTCGGCCACAACGGCACGTCACATTGATATCAGCTAACTCTTTTGCCGGAACAGGAAAGTAGCATGAAACAACCCCCCCCCCCCCCCAAAAAAAAAGGTCAGCCTATTCATTTTAAAACAACTTCAACTTTTCCCAGGAGCTACTTACATTGGTCTCTCGTCAGAAATTACCAGCCGTAGTGCTGAATTTTTTAAGTGACTGGTGAACGTTTTAGTCATAAAAATGAAGGTTTTGGTGCAGACGTCTTGTTCTTCTGCTGCAGATGCTTGCTGTATTAAGAATATTAGCTGTATGTCGCACGCATCCGTGAAACTCTGCACATCATCCTCAGTATTGATGAAAATCTGAAAGCCGTTATTGAATGGCTTCTCTAAACAAAAATATATTATAAGAGAGAGATTTACCAAAAGCATGGTTGATCCCTTCGTTTTAGGAATCGGTATAACACGAAAGTGAAGCGTGTCCTTGCAGAAGTAGTTGAATGCTTTTTGTACATTTATATCAGAGAGCGCACACAATGTCTATTGGTGTTTGACTGTTATAGCACCGTTTAACTTGGATGCATCCGGGTTGACGCTTGGTGGTACATCTGTATCGCGTCGGCTAATGCCCATGATCAACGATTAAACAAACCCTTGTAATCATAGATGCTTGGGGTATCTGAACGGTGAGAGCGGAATCGGAGGAAAGCGGTGTGACAGCCAGAAGAGCGCCACTGATAAAACGCCGGACTTGGGCCAAGCTCGCCTACTCTAGATATTGAACACCACTGCCCGACCATAGAGAAACCCAGCGTGCGTCCTGTCATCCCCTTTGGCCGGCTACACTTTTTCGCGGGGCGAGCGTAAGTTGGGAACGTGGAGTTACGGCAACGCTCTAGTACACTCTAGCCGCGCGAAGCACTCGCATAGCTATTTTTGGTATGGATGGATGCTATGACCGAGGCCGACGCTGGGGGGTAAGGTCTCCACCTGGTGGTGTGTTAATGCCTAGACAAAATTGCAATTCTCCTATTGGAATCCCGCTGAATGGGACGTCCACGTAAAAACGACACTTTGACAAAACTAATCGTGGATTTCCGGTCATCATGCATCACATCACTTTAGCAAGAGCACTGTGGGAGTACAGTGGTAGATATAAAAGGCGCATTTGTAAAGCTTTCAAAGTTTGTGACCATGGCGCAGTGGATAGCGTGCCAGGCATCGCTTTCCCGGACCAAAAGGTTGGAGGTTCGACTACCCGATGACGGAACTTTTTGTCTTCTGATTATGTGTATTTTTTCGACGTCATTTCCGTGACGGAAATACGTGAATGAATTCTTCGTGGACCCCGGCATAAAGCACTTTCGTGTTCAAAAACCAGTGGCTTCAGATATTAACACAAACACAATATCAAGGACATTTTCAGTTAGCTCGATCCAGGCTTATTCAATAACTTTCTCAAAGCCGATAAGGCAGCCGGATTTATGCCTTGCAATATTAAAACCATGTGCCGCATCCCTCCCGAAATTTCGAATCCTTTCTCCCGCAGGAAAAAAATCGCAGCATATCCACGGAGTGAATAATGATAAGTGGGCGAAGCTCCGGAGGTTCATCGGTAAACCGCGAATCTTCCGTGAATTCTGTCCAGTACATCATCAACGACGTGAGATCAGACGCGTTTATACTAAAGGGTTGATGAGAGTCATCGATGAGGAGCGGGTCCTGTCCGCGAGCGCGCGCTGCAGCAGCTTTCCGAGCCCTCCGCTATAACAGCGCCATCTATCAACTTTAATCATCAACGTATACGAAAAACCACTAACGCCATCTAGTGAGCAATTCTTAAAACTAACTAGAGCTGGCTACATACATACTACTGCTACTACTACTACTACTACTACTACTACTACTACTACTACTACTACTACTACTACTACTACTACTACAGAGGAGAGAACGACCCACACCCTGAGGAGCTTCGCCCCTGAAAATTGAAGCGGCCCACAGCACCCCGAAATCGAAGTACAACAAAGAGGTAAAATGCCAGGAATATCTGAATCTTGGCGCCATAAACCTTACTCAACTGCGCATACTCTAAACAAAAAGAAAGATAATCACAGCTCGAGACCGTGAGATCAAGCCTAAATGTCTCTGGCAGAAAGGCGGAATTCGCGAAAGAAGTGAGACTGATGTATATACCTTACTGTCTGAAGAAGCGAAATTAGCCTATATTTAACCGCATATCTGTGGCTCTCGCATGCACTCTACTCTGGTCTTTCTCTTGCGACCTGAAGCAAGTGATACAAAAAACACAAAGTAATGCCTAACAAAACAGCTTAGCGCTCATTCGGGAGTGCAGCAGGGAGCAGTTTCCAGGACAAGCGGGAGAATTTCCGGTGGCTTCGCAAGCTTGTCTTGCGGGTAGCGGCGATGCGACTGTTAATCTCTTTTAGTGAGGGTCAGTGGTTGGTGTACGTTCATGATAATAAAGAGCTACTAAGAACCCCGAGTTTAGAAGAGCGCTGGAGATGGCGCTAATAGCTACTGAAAATGTATTTGGAAACAACGTCCTTTATACATAGAATAAATGTACTTCATCTCAAAAAAAGAAGACGGAATTAAAAACGTGATATCAATAGCGCAACAAAAAATTACACCATCTCCCGCTAAAGGGAACCATGTGTAGATGTGAAGCAGCGGGCTCTAACGCTTACACTGGCGGCGGCGTTGACGCTGGCGCTCATCGGAGCGTTGCGCAGGAGAGAAAACTGGGGAGGTGCAAAGCACGCAGTGATGAAGCGGTGTTTCCTACTGGAACATGCCAATCGCTGCTAATGGGCAATGAGAGACAGAAGACTCCGACTGCACACAGAGACCCGCAGTCCGCTTTTAGTTAACGCGCACGCTGCGAAAATTTTTATTGTTCAACAACGCAAAGGAGAAATCTCCCACCGGCACCAGCATGAAGGTCAAGATCCATTGCCATATATACGGGGTGGCCAGTCAACGGTTGTGCAGCGCGAGCAGTCGGTTTTGTCAACCAAGAAACTCGCTAGCAGACGCTGCCTGCGTCGGCCTCGCGAGGCAAGAGAGGGAGGGAGGGAGGGAGGGAGGGGGGAGTGTAGCAGAGGAGAGAGAGGGGGACGCGCATGCGCAGGGGGGGTGTGGGCGCCGCGGGCAGGGATGCGTAGAGGGGAGAGCATAGGAGAGAGAGGGGGGGACGCGCGCATGCGCAGTGGGAGTGTGGACGCCGTGGGCACGGATGCCTAGAGGAGAGAGGGGGAGCGTAGGAGAGAGGTGGGAAGGTGCATGCGCAGTGAGGGTGTGGTTGCCGCGGGGAGGGATGCCTAGAGGAGAGAGAGAGGGGGAGAGAGGAGGTTTTTATTTTTATTTTTTTGAAAGGGTTTGCGCATGCGCAGTAAGGGTGGTCACGCCGCACACCACCACCGGATTAAGCTTCGCCATAAGATGCTTCACATCTAAAAATAAAAATCACAGCATATCCACGAAGTGAATGATGGTGAGTGGGCGAAGCTCGCAGGGATCATTCGGGAAACCGTGAATCCCCCCGTACATTGCCCACTAGATCATGCAAAACTTGACAATATGTGTCACGTCTTTGCATGATCCTGGGTGTTCGATCGTGAGCTGGGCACGAGCGTCGCCGACTTGTGTTCCGGGCGCTCCTATCCTCAGCGACAACGCCAGTTCGCGTTCCACGACAGAGGAAGACGATGCCACCTGTTCAGACGTCGAAGTCCACACCAGTGCTCGACGCAACGCCTCGCGTCCGCATGCATCGCCACAGAACGCTGCTGTGAGTTGTGAAAGCCACGCGTCCTTGGCTATGGGTTGTGCCGCCGTGAGTACCGGAGCCGCCGCATGCTCCGCGACGCGGTGCTCGACTCGAGTACCACGTCGGCCCGACGATGGATGGATGGATGGATGGATGGATGGATGCTATGAGCGTCTCCTTTATAACGGGGCGGTGACATGTCTGCCACCAGGCTCGAAAAAAAATTGGGAAAAACATTTCCTTGTTTCATGTTGGCCTAATGCCTTATTTACATTGCTTAAATCTATGTTATTATACCAAAAAAATATAAATTCACGGTCCATCTCTCTGCCTCTTAAGGCAGAATGACCTTATTTTTTCCCCATTATTTATTTTTGTACTTTGTCTCTACTTTTCTGCCACCAATACTCTAACCGTCTCTT
>JALIZH010027753.1:0-29660 GCA_030522465.1 Rhipicephalus appendiculatus
AAAACATGCAGGTAAACAATACTCACAAAGCCTGGTTCATTGATGACGTCTCCTGCGCTAATAACGAACCTTTATTTGGTTTTCATTATACGCTATCCTGGAGAGTTTATTCTTGTGTTGAGGCAGCCCAGACGTGCTTGAGTTAGGAGCAGACGTCCTGATGTGTCACTAGATTCATTCTTCCCGCATGTATTGAAAAATATCGATCATATTTCTATGTCCCTCCATCGCATCAAATGTTTTCTATTTTGAATGATAGATTTCGGTGGCATCCATCTCTACACGTATATAATTCGCTGTTTTGTACTTGCTGGCCAACTTTCTTTGCCTCACAGCAGAAAACAGTACAGCAAACGGTGCAAGAAAGACAAGCTGGACTGGTGCTACCATAAAACTCATCAATATGATCATGTTCAAGTATTTTGCAAATATATTCCTTGACCTGCTTCACTTTTTCCTTGTGAATGTTTAGGAAGTGCGTATATTTACCGAGTTCAGTCTTACCCGTTTTCGTCTTGGGAGCTGTGTCATTGTGCAAGAGTAATTTATAGTGCACTTCTATAGGTCGCTCCAACAGCACAATCGCCTTTGTCATTCCATTGGGATGCATATTTACTTTGTTAACAAATGTGCGCGATGAAACAGATGGTTTTATGGAAATATTATAAACTGCTCGCCTTGATGGTAATATTCGTAAAGATTTTTAAGAACGCGTTAATTAAAGTATTTTGTAACAAGACCGCTATATTTCATTTCCGCTATGTCGCGTCTTCACTTCAATGGTGAGTTATCGCGCAAAATGTTTCAGGAGTTCATTCCAGCGTTTGTGTCTTAATTAAGGTGCGCATGAAAACACATGCGTAAATATTTTCTTTTAACACGAAAGTGTTTTATGCCGGGGTCCGCCAAGATTTCAGTGGTGTATTTCCGCCACGGAAATGACGTAGAAAAATACGCATGATCACAAGACAAAAAGTTCCGTAACCGGGAGTCGAACCTACGACCTCTCGGTCCGCGACACGAGATGCCGGGCACGCTAGCCACTGCGCCACGGCCACATACTCTGTAGACTTTAAAAACACGCCTTTTATATCTACCACAGTCCTCTCAAAGTGTTCTTACTAAAGTGAAGTACTGCATCATAACTGTGAAATCCACGATTAGTTTCTTCAGAACGCTGTTTCTACGCGTCCGTTTCACTGGGCGCGTTTCGTATAGGAAAAGTGCAATTTTGTCGATGCATTAACACACTGCCATGTGGCGACCTTACCCAAGCGTCGGCGTCGCTCGTAACATCCATCCATACCAAAGGTAGCTCTGCCATGGCTCTGCGACGCGCGAGTGCTTAGCGTTGCCGTAACTCCGCGTTCCCTACTTACACTCGCCCCGCGAAAAATCGCCGCCGGCCAACGGGGAAGACGCGACGCGCGTTGCGTTTCCCTCTGATGTGGCAGTGGTGTTCAATAACTCTCATGTCGCGAGTACGCGACCGTAGCCCAAATTCGGCGTCCAATCAGTGACGCTCTTCTGGCTGTCACACCAGTTTCTCTGATTCCGCTCTCACCGTACAGCTACCACAACCATCTATGACCACAATGGTTTGTTTAATCATCGATCATAGACGTTAGTCTTCGGGATACAGATGTACCACCAAGCGTCAACCTGGATGCATCCATGCTAAACGGTGCTATAACTGTCAAACACCAATAGACTTTGTGCAAGCTATTTTATATCAATGTACGGCAAACATTCAACTACTTCTGTAAGGACACGTTTCACTTTCGTGTTATACCGATTCCTATGACGGAGGGATCAACCATGTTTTTTTGCTGTTTTTAGGCATCCGCTGTTGTGATACCTGCCCTGAAACGATGGATTTTGGGCGCTTTTCCTAAACCTTGTGGTGGCTTTTACAATATTACAAGCAGTAGACGTGGTCTGGCAACGTCGCCCCACTTCTGGCTTTTTAACGCGATAGCGTTAAAGAGCTCGTTTCGCAGAAAATCCCGGCGTCGGCGTCGGCGTCGTTGGTTGTTAGCGAAAAATCATCATCTTGTCCGTGACCGAAAAATCATCATCTTGTCCGTGACCGAAAAATCGAGAAATATGCAAATAAAATAAATAATAAAAATTTTCGGGTCCGAGTGAGGATCGAACCCGGGTCGTCTGCCTGGCAAGCCGGTGTTCTACCGGACAGCCATGCCTCTGCTTGGAAACACTGTGAACATAACTTCTTCTGCTTGGAAATGCAGTGAAAATAACCTGCATGCTTCGCAAACGAAAGCGTCCTTTATATAGGCGTCGCAATATAACATGTAATATCCCAGGAATATTTAACATGTAATATCCCAGGTCTCTTTACTGGCTTTCGCTCCACCGCAACATGTCGAAAAGGCGTCAACTACACTTCTGCCTCCCCTCCACCGAGCGATTCAACAGGAAATCGCGGAGGTCATGCCTGAATACCACCAGCCGCCTCCAGTACCTGCGCCACTAAGCTACGCACAAGTTGTAGCCAGGCCACCCCCACCGATTCCTGTGGCTGGCCCGCTTAGTTACACTGAAAGCATCGCCAGACCCCAGGCCTTTGACGCAACTGTGCCGCATACATACGCCGACGTCGTCCACGTGCCGCGACAGCCGCTCACCATTCAGTCATATCAGCAGCCGCCTCGCCCATCGCGTTCTGCGACATGGCCGGGACCCGCGAACCGATGGCGCACTTCCGACAACCGCCCCATATGCTTTGCCTGTGGTTGCGCCGGTCACGTCGCACGTTATTGCAATCGCGTTCAGCAGCCTCAGGTCGCATCCAACCTTCCCAGCGAATCGAGCCGCCCTTATTATGACCAACCGCCGCCTATGTCACCGACGTCCGGCCCCGCACCATCTACACGCCGTTCACAGTCTCATCGACGTCGCTCACTGTCGCCGATGCGGCCACATCCGCCCGCACATGACCAGGAAAACTAGTCGTCGCAGTCCACGAGGCAAGGGCTGCGACGCTGTCGAACTGCAAAACCCCTCAGAGAAACCCATCGAACGTGATAGACATGTTTGTGGACGGTGTTCGCGCATCTGACCTTGTAGATACTGGAGCCGCCGTATCCGTTATGGACGCAAAACTTTGCCGTTTACTCCGCAAAGTGACGACGCCAGTTTCTGGGATGTCGCTCCGTACCGCAAGTTCTCAGAGTATTCATCCTACAGCAGTGTGCACAGCTCGCATCGTCATTCAGGACGTTCTATATGTCGTCGAGTTCATCATCATTACTGCATGCTCCCATGACGTCATCCTGGGATGGGACTGTCTCTCCCGCCACGACGCCGTCATTCATTGTGCCTCCGCCGAAATTGAACTCTCACCATTCTCACATTTGACGCCAGTAGACAGTCCCTCGGCACTGAGCAAGATCCTCGTCAAAGACGATACGACAGTGACTCCAAGCTCGTCAACGGCTGTGCCGGTCTACTGCGCCGGTCTCTCCGACACAGTTGCACTCCTTTCGCCATCTGACCGTGGTTGCAGTAGGAAAGGGTTGCTGGTACCTTTCGCGACCGTGCAAGTAACTCAGGGCAACACCGCTATTTTTGTGACCAACCCATTCCCGTACATTGTTAAATTGCTTCGAGGGGAATGTCTCGGAAGAGTGGAACCCGTCGACGATGCACAACTCCTGGACGTACCCGATGACTCGCACTGTCCCAGTTCCCGTACCATCAGTGCTGTTTCCACGTCTGATCCGTCATCTGGTGATGTATTTGGTAACTCCATCGCTGATAACCTTACGTCGGTCCAGCGTTCCCAGCTTCTGCGCCTGTTGCAAGAATTTCGATCTTCTTTTGATGTCGGGCAAACTTCTCTCGGTCGCACGTCCGCTGTTACACATCGCATCGACACTGGCGCCCAGCCACCGTTACGGCAACGTCCATACCGCGTGTCGCCTGCCGAACGTCGGATAATTAATGAGCAAGTAGACGATATGCTCCGACGCGACGTAATTCGGCCCTCGGACAGCCCATGGGCGTCTCCTGTTGTTCTCGTTGCGAAGAAGGACGGTTCTGTGCGGTTCTGTGTGGACTACCAATGGCTCAATAAGATCACTCGCAAGGACGTTTATCCACTACCACGCATCGACGACGCGATTGACAGCGTCCAGGAGCCGAATTCTTTTCTTTGGATTTGCGCTCGGGGTACTGGCAAGTACCCATGGCTGACGACGCTCGACCAAAGACAGCCTTTTCACACCCGACGGCTTGTACGAGTTCGACGTCATGCCGTTTGGACTGTGTAATGCGCCCGCGACCTTTGAGCGCATGATGGACACCGTCCTGCGCAACTTGAAATGGCACACGTACTTGTGTTACCTGGACGACGTCGTTGTTTTCGCTCCGGATTTCTCCACGCATCTCCAACGTCTGAAAGAAGTTTTCACACGTGTGAGCAACGCCGGCCACCAACTAAATCTGAAGAAGTGCCGATTTGCGGCACGGCAACTCACAATCCTAGGTTACGTCGTGTCCAAGGACGGAATTCTTCCCGATCCGGCCAAGCTTCGGGCCGTGGCCGAATTTCCCAAACCTGCCTCCGTAAAAGAACTGCGCAGTTTCGTAGGCCTGGGCTCATACTTTCGACGATTCATACGAAACTTTGCGACGATCATATCACCACTGACGAAGCTCCTTGGAAGTAACGGGCCCCTTAATTCGTGGTCATCTGAGTGCGACGACGCATTCGCCAAGCTCCGCCATTTGTTGACGTCTCCTCCCATACTACGCCACTACGACCCTACGGCCCCAACGGAGGTGCACACAGACGCCAGCGGTGTAGGCCTCGGCGCTGTCCTGGCGCAGCGCAAACCCGGATTCCCCGAATATGTCGTGGCATACGCAAGCCGTACGCTCACGAAAGCTGAGACAAATTACACCGTCACGAAAAAAGAGTGCCTGGCGATCATCTGGGCCCTTACAAAGTTTCGACCCTATTTGTATGGTCGCCCATTCGATGTCGTCACCGACCATCACGCACTATGCTGGCTGTCGTCATTGAAGGATCCTTCAGGGCGTCTCGCCCGCTGGGCTTTTCGCCTGCAAGACTACGACATCGGCGTGCTCTACCGCAACGGACGCAAGCATGCTGACGCCGACGCCCTCTCGCACTCCCCTCTGCCTGGCGACAAAGCCCCCTGCTCAGTATCTTCCATTGCTGTTTTTGTCATCGATGCTCACATCATCGCTACCGAACAGCGCAAGGATAATTCGATCGCCCAGCTGATCGACTTGCTCTCTGATCCGTCCACAACACCATCCACTCGCGCCTTGCGTCGTCAAGCTCACCATTTCGCCATGCGTGACGGCCTGCTGCATCGCCGCAATTACAACGCCGACGGCCGGCAGTGGCTACTCGTGATACCCCGCAGTCTGCGGCCGGAAATATGTGAGTCATTCCACCCTGATCCACAATGCGCGCACTCTGGGGTGTCCAAAACTTACCACCGCATTCGACAACGCTACTTCTGGCGAGGGATGTACCGCTACGTGCATAAGTTCGTTCGCTCCTGCCTCGATTGCCAACGCCGCAAACCGTCAACACACATGCCCCCCAGCCGGTCTACAACCGTTACCTTGCCCTGACCGTCCATTTGGGCGCGTGGGTATCGATTTGTATGGACCACTTCCTCTGACGTCGGCTAGTAACCGCTGGGCCATTGTCGCCGTGGACCATCTAACGCGATACGCCGAAACCGCCGCCCTCCCTGCGGCTACTGCGCGCGATGTTGCCTCCTTCCTGCTGCACCGATTCATACTGCGTCACGGTCCACCCCAGGAGCTTCTCAGCGATCGAGGCCGTGTCTTCCTGTCGGAAGTCGTCGAAGCCATCCTCACGGAGTGCCATTCTGTCCACCGCAAAACTACTGCTTACCACCCGCAGACAAATGGCCTCACCGAACGCTTTAACCACACCCTCGGCGACATGCTTTCGATGTACGTCGCCGCCGACCACACGAATTGGGATGCTATACTGCCCTTCGTCACCTACGCTTACAATAACGCCCCTCAGAGCACTACGGGTTTTTCACCCTTCTTCTTACTATACGGACGGCACCCGTCGCACACCATCGACACGATACTCCAGTACACGCCGGACCCATCTGAGTGTGCCCCTATTTCGGACACAGCCAGGCTTGCTGAAGAGTGTCGCGAGCTCGCCAAGACCTTCACCACGAATGAACAAGAGCGGCAGAAGAGCATTCGTGATGGTTCCGCCACTTCTGAGCCCACGTTCCTCCGTGGAGCGCTCGTATGGCTCTCGGTCCCTACCTCCGCAGCTGGCCTCTCTTCGAAACTACTGCCGAAATACGAAGGCCCCTACCGTGTCATCGAGCGCACATCTCCGGTCAACTACCTGATCGAACCCCTCGAACAATCTTCGGACATGCGCCGTCGACGGCGCGACATTGTCAACGTGGAGCGCCTGAAGGCCTACTATGACCCGCTCATAGTGACAAGCTGTTAGGTCGCCCGGCGGCTCCCTTTTCGTCCCCGGGGTAATTATAGCGATGCATTGGAACCTATAAATGGGTTGCACTCTTGAGAGCCTTCTAGTGGGTCATCTGAAAAAAGGACGCCGCTCGCGCTGAGAGTTCGTGCCTGGCCGTGGATGTCGCCATTACGCAGTATCTCTGAGTACCGGCAAATAAACGCCTTAACACATGTAATATCCCAGGAATATTGCGTGGTACAAGCGTTCATTGCCATCGGGCGTCAGAATATGTGTGTGGGGGGTCTGAATGTGGGCGCAGGTTGGCCAGACGAACGACGGACGCTCCAAGAGACACAGAGAAGTTTAATGTGACACAAACAGGACTTGGGACTAACACCTATACAACGGACATAACAAAGTAGGCTATTGACCGCGCCATCACTCACGCGCACTCAGTCAGCGGTCGGCGTTCTTGCGGCGTAGGGCGGCGGGTCCGAAGGTATCAAAACCGTCGGCCTTGCGGCTGACCTTGACGGCAGTGACGACACCGCGGCGGCTGTCGTAGGTGGCGTCGCACGACGACGGGACGAGGCACGGCCGCAGAAGTGTGGCCGCACGTCGAGCGTGGCCAAGGCTTCCGGAACAGCACCGGTCGTGGCCCAGGCTCAGGAACAGCTCTGATCGGGCCAGGCACAGGAGCAGCCCTGGATCGATCCAGGCACCGGAACAGCCTCGGTTGAGGCCCCCAGATCGTAGACGAGCACCGGGGCGTGGCCCAGGCTCGTGAGCGGCACCCGGGTGTGGACCCGGTAAGAGGACCTGCCCGGGACGAAGCCCGAGCCAAGGACAGGGTAGAGGCGGTCACAGGAGCCGGGACGAGGCCCAGCTCAGGAGGCCGCGACGATGGCGAAGCCGGAACAGAGCCAGCGCTTCATCTGCCCTCGTCGAGTTCCCGACGTCTCGGCCGGCCAGCTCGTTCGCTTCGTCGCTCGAGCTGCTTCCCCTGGCCCGCGCACCACACGCGCTCTTCTTCGTCGGCTTACACAAATCACCATCACGCCGCACTTCACTCCCGGCCCCGCACGCCGATCATCATCACCGGTCCCGCACACTTCAAAATCGGCACCGCACGCCGAACACAACACGACGCCGACGCTCAGTCATCGTCCTCTTACCACAATGTGACTATCATAACGATTCCACCCATTACAAACGGCACACACCTTGTTGCGCATATTCCCTTAACACCACGTAGTGGGTGCATAGCAAGTTCGAAAACATTTCCCATATTTGCGGCGCATTTCTCCTGGTTTAAAGCATACTACCCATTACATAGTATGCACTAAGTGATTGAAGTACGCAGTAGGGACGGGACACGGCTATCGCGTTGAACTCTTAAAGGCGAAGCGTAAGGGTCCCCCCAATTTTTTGTGTGCTTCTGTATTGGCCGAGTCGTTGAAGGAGTCATAATCTTGAGATCTGCAAAATATTTTGTCTGCTGGTTCCAGAAAAAATCTCTGGCATGAAGACGATGGGCCAACAATGAATAAATAAAGCACGCTTCCTGTCATACTTAGTGCATTGGCAGCCACAATTAGATATATAAAAACAATAATCTTCTCACACACACAAGGCCTCTACAGCAGCCTCGTTTGTCGTAATGCTGTTAACAACGTACAAATTTTCAATATTTTGGTTGAATACGTGCTTTTGCTCGAGATTGTTTCGTGTTAATGGAAATTCCTACTTCCTTAGCAGTACTCTAGTGCTTCTCAGCTGGTTCATGATCTTGAGCAATTTTTTTTCAGTGCGAAAGGCATGTGGATGAAATACAGTCAATGTCTCATTGTCAGTCGGTCTTTCGTCCTCGTCAGTTCCTTATAGAAAAAAAAAACTACTCAAATTCCTACTTCCGATGATGCGCGGTATCAGAACGACTGCGTCTCCAATATTTTATTGTGGGTCTTCATATGAGAAACGGCCTTCAGTTACGCCGTGTAACTTACGAACACTACACAAGGTACCGGCTTCACGAGCGACTTCACGCGGCAAGCTTGCCTGACTCGTGAATAACAGCAGTCTCCGAAGTGCTTTTATGAAAAGTGAGGGGCAGAGGGCTGGAGGCACGACTGCGCCACAAGAAGAACCTAACAAACGTAACACCTGCGGTGATTCCTTGTGTTCATAAAGTCTTCCATAAATTGAAATAGGTAACAGGTCGGTACGGTGCACCCATTGATTTTCGCACCGGTTAAGCTAGCTCAGTAGGGTCCAACAACTACAAGGGGGAGGCTAGCCGGCCGGGATGTAGCAACAAAATTTACACCATCTTCCCAAAGGGAACCCTGATGGGATGCGAAGCAGCAGCGTTGCGCATGGGAGCGGTGGAGAGGGTGAAGCGAGAGAGAGGTGACACGTACAGACATGTTTCAATGCGTACTTTAGGCGCGCGTCAGGCGGCAGCTGCGGGTGCTGCGGCGAGCTCGCGGCAGGCGAGGGAGAGAGTGACGTCAGCGCGCACTGCGAGGGGAGCGTGACGTCAACGCGCAGCTGCGGCGTGACCTACTTGGCACCGCTCCACAACCTGCGGCGAGGGGAGCGTGTTGCGGCGCGTTCGTACGGACGCACGGACGGAGGGACAGCGTTACACAGCCTAGTCAAAGAGCTGCTTCGCATCTAAAATATGGCAAGACGTATCGTATATGTGGAAAGGGCGTGTTTTTTCAAATTCCTATTACTTGCGGCAACTCGTACATCGTGCAGACCGAGCCCTGTATAAATGAACGAACGAGCAAGCATGAACTAAATCTAAGGACGGATGGCTGCAAGTGTCAACCTGGCAGGTCCCAGCATGCAGACAAAAGATTACTGTCGTGTGTAACGTTGTTACTGAGCGAAACGTTACCAAACTACTCTACAGATACGTACAAATGTAAGAAGAGACATTAGTAGAACAGTCGCATATTTTAGATGCGAAGGATCTTGTGCTCGGGGCTATGTCCGTTCCTCCCACGTCCCGTGTCCCGCGTCCCGCGCCCGGCCACTTTCATGAAGTAGGGAAACACCCATTATGCGAACCAGAACACTGTAGTAATATGAAGGCCGTCAACCCTACCACAGTCATCATAGTCATGGCCGAGAGCACAGAGAGGCTGCTTAGCAATGGCTAGGCAGGTGGTGTCTGTCGCCCAGGTTGACCCCATTCCCTAATCTTGCTTGCATGTGTTTGGAGGGCGCTTAGTCCGTCCCTCCTTCCCGCGTCCCACACCACCACAGCGCATGCGCGGCCCCTCACCCTTTCTCTCCTCTAGGAATCGTCTCATCTACGGAGCGGCCCCCGCGTCCCACACCCCCCCACAGCGCATGCGCGTCCCCTCCCCTGTGCTCTCCTACGCTCACCCCCTTCCTCTACTCTAGGAATCATCTACTCTACGGAGCGGCTCACTCGTCCCACACCCCCCACAGCGCATGCACGTCCCTTCCCGCTCTCTCTCCTCTCCTACGGTACCCCCCCCCCGTCCTGTCCTCTACGGAGCCGCGTCGAACGACAGGTGGTGTGACAGCTGCATACTCCGCTGGGGGGGCGCCACGGTAGTTCCGCGGTATGAAAATGACAGAGCGCGCGCGCCTCTCTCTCCTGCCCAGCGCCGCGATGAGCGCCCGGTCCACTGCCGTGAAATGAGAGCGGCGACGTTCCTCCCGCTCAAGCTAATTATCTCCCCGCTGCTTCGCATCCACACATGGTTCCCTTTAGCGGGAGATGGGGAATTTTTTCTCATCTAGGAATCCTCTACTCTACGCAGCGGCTTTCGTGTCCCACAGCGCATGCGCGTCCCCTCTCTCTCCTCTCCTATGGTTCCCCTCGTTCTCTCCTCTAATGATCCTCTACGGAGCGGCGCGCACGACAGTTGGGGCGACAGCTGCATACTCCGCTGGGGGGCGTCGCGGTAGTTTCGCGGTATAAAAAAATTCCCCATCTCCCGCTAAAGGGAACCATGTGTGGATGAGAAGCAGCGGGGAGATAATTAGCTTGAGCGGGAGGAACGTCGCCGCTCTCGTTTCACGGCAGTGGTCCGGGCGCTCATCGCGGCGCTGCGCAGGAGAGAGAATGAGGCGCGCGCGCTCCGTCATTTTCATACCGCGGAACTACCGTGGCGCCCCCAGCGGAGTAAGCAGCTGTCACACCACCTGTCGTTCGCGCCGCTCCGTAGAGGATTCCTAGAGGAAAGGACGGGGGGGGGACCGTAGGAGGGACGTGCATGCTCTGTGGGGGTGTGGGACGCGTCAGCCGCTCCGTAGAGTAGATGATTCCTAGAGTAGAGGAAGGGGGTGAGTGTAGGAGAGCACAGGGAGGGGACGCGCATGCGCTGTGGGGGGTGTGGGACGGGGGGCCGCTCCGTAGAGTAGACGACTCTACGGAGCGAAAGATTACTGTCGAGAAAAGATTACTGTCGTGTAACGTTGTTACTGAGCGAAACGTTACCAAACTACTCTACAGATACGTACAAATGTAAGAAGAGACATTTGTTGAACAGTCGCATATTTTAGATGCGAAGGATATTATGCTCGGGGCTATGTCCGTCCGTCCCGCGTCGACCGTCCCGCGTCCCGCGTCCGGCCACTTTCATGAAGTAGGGAAACACCCATTATGCGAACCAGAACAGTGTAGTAATATGAAGGCCGTCAACCCTACCACAGTCATCAGAGTCATGGCCGAGAGCACAGAGAGGCTGCTTAGCAATGGCTAGGCAGGTGGTCTCTGTCGCCCAGGTTGACGCCTTTCATTGAGTCATGGCCGAGAGCACAGAGAGGCTGCTTAGCAATGACTAGGCAGGTGGTGTCTGTCGCCCAGGTTGACCGCATTCCTTGATCTTGCTTGCATGTGTTTGGAGGGGGGCTTAGTCCGTCCCTCCTTCCCGCGTCCCACACCACCACAGCGCAGGCGCGTCCCCTCTCTCTCCTCTCCTACGCTCACCCCCTTTCTCTCCTCTAGGAATCCTCTACTCTACGGAACGGCCCCCCGCGTCCCACACCCCCCACAGCGCATGCGCGTCCCCTCCCCCTATTCTCTCCTACGCTCACCCCCCTTTCTCTACTCAACGAATCATTTACTCTACAGAGCGGCGCCCGCGTCCCACATCCCACAGCACATGCGCGTCCGTCCTCTACCCCTCTCTCCTCTAGAAATCTTCTACTCTATGGAGCGGCTCCCACGTCCCCCCACCCCCCACAGCGCATGCACGTCCCCTCCCCCTTCTCTCTCCTCTCCTACGGTTTCCCCCCCGTCCTCTTCTCTAGGAATCCTCTACGGATCGGCGCGCACAACAGGTGGTGCGACAGCTGCATACTCCGCTGGGGGGCGCCATGGTAGTTCCGCGGTATGGAAATGACGGAGCGCGCGCACCTCATTCTCTCTCCTGTGCAGCGCCGCGATGAGCGCCCGCACCGCTGCCGTGAAACGAGAGCGGAGAGGTTCCTCCCGCTCAAGCTAATTATCTCCCCGCTGCTTCGCATCCACACATGGTTCCCTTTAGCGGGAGATTGGGAAGTTTTTTAACTGTATAAATGCTCTCTAAAGTGGTCGACGGCTGCAGTAGTCGCGCTATTATCTTGCACGTTCACCAGGTGGTAGTTCCGGAACCGTTGTGTTGTCTGGTATATCTACAGCGGCAAACAGAAAGTAAGCTTACCTCTACTCGGTGGCTGTATCACCAAAACATAAACGGGTCGGGAATGATTATGCGCCTCAAACCCTATTGTACACCTCACAAACCGTGGAGTGTTTGTCAGAACAGCAGGTACTCGAGTGCACATTGCAACGCTTTATTCAACTCTTAGGGCCCCTGCCTTCATGACGCTTTTTGCATTGGCCTTCCTTGTGCTGGTTCATGCATTCGAGGTAAGCTTGCTCTAAGTTAACTTACAGTTGCTTGAAATCTATATCCATTGAGATGTGCAAATGCAGTCAGTTGTCCTATCAATACCTTTCGGTAACGCACGAAAAATCGCAGTGAAGCTCTTAGTGTCACGAAGGAAAATTTAATGAGAACAGGCAATGATGTTAAGGAAAGTACGTATAAGGGATGCCAGTTAAGATATAAACGTGAAGGACGAAAAGTGGACCAAAAGATAACTTGCCGCTGGCGGGGACCGATTCTGCGACCTTCGAATAACTCGTCCGATGTCCTACCAACAGAGCTACAGTGGCAGCCATCCCCCCCGTCCACTGTAGGGGGTATATATGTACTCGAAAACACATCTCGAGCCAGTTCTGAAATAAGACATCTCAAGCTACCACGTAATATTACGTGGTAGAAACGTCGAATTGCACATGGTTTCAAAATATGTGAGTAGCGCAGCGAGCGTCGTTTTATAATAATTACTGATAACTAGGAGCCACAGTATGAGCGAAGTTTGCAGCTGCGCGCGTGACACGTAGTGTTACCCGCGCAGCTGCAACGAATGCAAATGCAACAAATGCATTCGCGTTGTATAAATTGCTGATCAGAACACTGACGTGTGTGCGTGCTATCGTGCTCATGCTTGACTGTAAAAATGAATAACAATGGCGCTAACGCGCCATACGAAATTTCGTCCCGACGAAGCTCAACATGAAATCTCATACAAACGCCCTTTTTACGCGTACAATGCCTGCCCCATAGCGCTACTTCATCATAAGCAGGTGTTGTCAGCCTAGGTGATCGGGATAAATGAGAAAAGTCCTTAGTTGGCCGCAAGACTAACGATTGATGGTGTCCGGGGCAGCAAATACAACGACCCCATCTAGTATATCAGTTGAAGCATTAATCGTTATGCCCACAGGACATTTTTTAAATGCGAATGCATTTCATAGTCGGGCTATGTCAGGCATCCGGCGTTGTCCGGCGTTGTCCAGCGTTGTCCAGCGTTGTCCGCGGAGGAGGAGGAGGAGGAGGATAGGTTGAGGAGGTAAGCGCCGGCAGGTGTTAGATGTGAAGCATCTTATGGCGAAGCTTAATCCGGTGGTGGTGGTGGGCGGCGTGACCACCCATACTGCTCATGCGCAAGCCCTTTAAAAATATAAATAAAAAACCTCCTCTCTCCCTCTCTCTCCTCTAGGCATCCCTCCCCGCGGCAACCACACCCTCACTGCGCATGCGCCTCCCCTCCTCTCTCCCCTCCTACGCTCCCCCCCTCTCTCTCCTCTAGGCATCCCCTCCCCGCGCTCCCACTGCGCATGCGCGTCCCCCCCTCTCTCTCCTCTAATACGCTCCCCCCCTCCCTCCTCTAGGCATCCCTGCCCACAGCGTCCACACCCCCACTGCGCATGCGCGTCCCCCCCCCCCCTCTCTCTCTCCTACGCTCCCCCCCCTCTCCCTCTCTCGCCTCGCGACGCCGACGCAGGCAGCGTCTGCTAGCGAGTTTCTTGGTTGAAAAAACCGACTGCTCGCGCTGCACAACCGTTCACAGGCCACCCCGTATATATGGCAATGAATCTTGACCTCCAAGGTGGTGCCGGTGGGAGATTTCTCCTGTGCGTTGTTGAACAATAAAAATTCGCAGCGTGCGCGTTAACTAAAAGCGGTCTGCGGCGGAGCTCGGCGGAGCTATATATGAAAAAAAAATTTAAAAAATAAGTAAGAAAATTAAAAAAAAACAAGAAAAAGCAAAAAAAAAAAAGGCGCTGCGCCGTGCTCCCGACCGGGCTGCAGAAATTAGGCGCCTTTTCCTTCTTCGAACCACAACCACCATATATAAATGGAGTGAAGCGCGCGCGAAATGCATTCGCATTTCCTCACGATTCCCCTTCGGGGAGGTGGGGGCTTTTTTTTTATGAGAAGCATTTTATAGCGAACTGCAGGCACTTTGAGCGTTTCTATCTATCTATCTATCTATCTATCTATCTATCTATCTATCTATCTATCTATCTATCTATCTATCTATCTATCTATCTATCTATCTATCTATCTATCTAGCTAGCTATCTATTTGTCAATACGTATAGGTGATCTCGTCATCGCCTCGTTAACTTAGGTGTTGACCAACATTTGAGTGGGAACTTAAGATGATTTGACGAATACGTCTCGCTGGTCATGACATGAATAAAGAAAATCCCGTCGCTTACGTCGTCAAACCCTTTCCTCGCGACACCTGTGACGAGTATGAGCATCAGTTACGGGTATGCGCGATCTCCCGTTTACACAGGAACGGCGCGACATACATTTGTAATTTTAAAGCGAGAGCATCAAGAAAACTGACATCAGCAGCGTTGATCCAACGAACACAAAAAAGTAAATATCAAGCTGCCAGCAGGAATCGAACTCAAGCATCCTGCGTGGCAATCAGGTATTCTAATACAGTGCCACGTGAGGTCTCGAAGCTCCTTTGGAAAAAGATTCTATGGAGCCGGTGAAATGTCACATGTGATTGCAGTGCTCGCTATCTAATTTTATAAACATGACATATGTAGTCCTACACACTAAGAACAGATCGAGTAAAACTGGCGTATATTTGTCCCACAACAATAATCGTCCTCTATCTTGGGTTCCTTTCCTTGCATTATCGCCGTGCGCCCGGCACTTTCAGGTCCCCAACGACATGCGCGTTATCAGCGTGACATAGCATTCTTGATAGCAAAGTGGCCAGCGCCAAGTTTTCCAGAAAGGAAGCACAAGCACAGCAGATGACGACTATTCTTGTGGGAAAAAAAACTTCCCCATCTCCCGCTAAAGGGAACCATGTGTGGATGCGAAGGAGCGGGGAGATGGCTGGCTTGAGCGGGAGAAACGTCGCCGCTCTCCGATTAGCGGCAGCTGCCCGGGCGCTCATCGCGGCGCTGCACAGGAGAGAGAATGAGCCGCGAAAGTGACCGGACGCGGGACGCGGTCACTTTCATGAAGTAGGGTAGCAGCCACTATGCGAACCAGAACACTGTAGCACAATAAGGCCGTCAACCACCATTACAGTCACAAGAGCCATGGCCGAGAGCACACAGTGACTGCTTAGCAATGGCTAGGCAGGTGGTGGGTGCAAGCAAACAATAACGCGCACTACTGGTGGTGTCTGTCGCCCATGTTGACTCCATTCCTTGATCGTGCTTGCATGAGCTTGTGGGGGGCTTTGTGCTTCCCTCCTTCCCGTGTCACGCGTCCCACATCCCCTCTCTCTCGTCTCCTAGGCTCCCGCCCTTTCTCTCCTCTAGGAATCCTCTACTCTAAGGAGCGGCGCCCGCGTCCCGGTGATGACATTCCTTGATCTAGTTTATATGTGCTTGCGGGGGCTTTGTCCATCCCTCCTTCCCGCATCCCACAGCCCCTCTCTCTCCTCTCCTACGCTCCCGCCCTTTCTCTCCTCTAGAAATCCTCTACTCTACGGAGCGGCGCCCGCGTCCCGTTGACTTCATTCCTTGATCTTGCTTGCATGTGCTTGCGGGGGGCTTTCTCCGTTCCACAACGACACAGCAGGTCCTCTCCTACGCTCACCTCCTCTTGGAATCCTCTACTCTACGGAGCGGCTCCCGCGTCCCACAGCGCGTATTCGCGTCCCCTCGCCCTCTCTCTCCTCTCCTACGGTCCCCCCCGTCCTCTCTTCTAGG
Organism: Rhipicephalus appendiculatus; assembly: GCA_030522465.1. NCBI lineage: Eukaryota > Metazoa > Arthropoda > Arachnida > Ixodida > Ixodidae > Rhipicephalus > Rhipicephalus appendiculatus. The sequence continues at coordinate 16,058 of JALIZH010027753.1, forward strand.
AATCATCTACTCTACGGAGAGCACGGCAGGTGGTGAGACCGCACCACCCCGTCATTTTAGATACGAAGCATCTTATGCTCGGGGCTCTGTCCGTCCCTCCAGCGTCCCGCGTCCCCCGTCCCGCGTCCGGCCACTGTCATGAAGTAGGGAAGCACCCGTTACGCGAACCAGAACCCTGTAGTAATATGAAGGCCGTCAACCCTAACACAGTCATCAGAGTCATGGCCGAGAGCACAGAGAGCCTGCTTACCAATGGCTAGGCAGGTGGTGTCTGTCGCCCAGGTTGACCGCATTGCTTGAGTCATGGCCGAGAGCACAGAGAGGCTGCTTAGCAATGACTAGGCAGGTGGTGTCTGTCACCCAGGCTGACCCCATTCCTTAATCTTGCTTGCATTTGTTTGGAGGGGGGCTTAGTCCGTCCCTCCCACACCACCGCAGCGCATGCGCGTCCCCTCCCCCCTCTCTCTCCTAAGCTCACCCCCTTTCTCTCCTCTAGGAATCGTCTACTCTACGGAGCGGCCCCCCGCGTCCCACACCCCCCACCGCGCATGCGCGTCCCCTCCCCTGTGCGCTCCTACGCTCACCCCCTTCCTCTACTCTAGGAATCATCTACTCTACGGAGCGGCTCACGCGTCCCCGCTGCTCACAGCAGCGGGGAGATAATTAGCTTGAGCGGGAGGAACGTCGCCGCTCTCATTTCACGGCAGTGGACCGGGCGCTCATCGCGGCGCTGGGCAGGAGAGAGAATGAGGCGCGCGCGCTCTGTCATTTTCATACCGCGGAACTACCGTGGCGCCCCCCAGCGGAGTATGCAGCTGTCACACCACCTGTCGTTCGACGCGGCTCCGTAGAGGAAAGGACGGGGGGCAACCGTAGGAGAGGAGAGAGAGCTGGAAGGGACGTGCATGCGCTGTGGGGGTGTGGGACGCGTGAGCCGCTCCGTAGAGTAGATGATTCCTAGAGTAGAGGAAGGGGGTGAGCGTAGGAGAGCACAGGGGAGGGGACGCCCATGCGCTGTGGGGGGGGTGTGGGACGCGGGGGGCCGCTTCGTAGAGGACACGATTCCTAGAGGAGACAAAGGGTGAGGGGCCGCGCATGCGCTGTGGTGGTGTGGGACGCGGGAAGGAGGGACGGACTAAGCCCCCTCCAAACACATAGAAGCAAGATTAAAGAATGGGGTCAACCTGGGCGCCAGGCACCACCTGCCTAGCCATTGCTAAGCAGCCTCTCTGTGCTCTCGGCCATGACTCAAGGAATGGGGTCAACCTGGGCGACAGACACCACCTGCCTAGCCATTGCTAAGCAGCTTCTCTGGGCTCTCGGCCATGACTCTGACGACTGTGTTAGGGTTGACGGCCTTCATATTACTACAGTGTTCTAGTTCGCATAATGGGCGCTTCCCTACTTCATAACAGTGGCCGGACGCGGGACGGGGGGACGCGGCAGGGACGGACAGAGCCCCGAGCATAAGATGCTTCGGATCTAAAAGGGGGTGAGCGTAAGAAAGGAGAGAGGACTCGCAAGCCGCTCCGTAGTGTAGAGGATTCCTAAGTAGAGAAAGGGGGTGAGAGGAGATAGAAGGGGGAGGGGACGCGCCTGCGCTGTGGGGATGTGGGACGCGGGCGCCGCTCCGTAGAGTAGAGGATTCCTAGAGGAGAGAAAGGCTGTGAACGTCGGAGAGGAGAGAGAGGGGGAGGGAACGCGCAAGCGAAGTGGTGGTGTAGGACGCGGGACGGACTAAGCCCCCCCAAACACATACAAGCAAGATCAAGGAATGGAGTCAACCTGGCCGACAGATACCACCTGCCTAGCCGTTGCTCAGTAGCCTCTCTGCGCTCTCCGCCATGACTCTAATGACTTGTACTACAGTGTTCTGGTTCGCATAGTGGTGGGTTCCCTACTTCTTGAAAGTGGCCGGACGCGGAACGCTTGAGGGAGGGACGGATACAGCCCCGAGCATAACATGCTTCGCATCTAAAAAAAGGAAAAAACTTCCCATCTCCCGCTAAAGGGAACCATGTGTGGATGCGAAGCAGCGGGGACATAGTTATCTTGAGCGGGAGCTCTCATTTCACGGCAGTGGTCCGAGCGCTCATCGCGGCGCTGCACAGGAGAGAAAATGAGGCGAGCACGCTCCGTCATTTTCATACGACGGAACTACCGTGGCGCCCCCCAGCAGAGTATGCAGCTGTCACACCACCTATCGTACGCGCGGCTCCGTAGAGGATTCCTAGAGGAAAAGACGGGGGGCCATAGGAGAGGAGAGAGAGGGGGAGGGGACGTGCATGCGCTGTGGTTTTGTGGGACGCGGGAGCCGCTCCGTAGAGTACAGGATTCCTAGAGGAGAGAGGGGGAGAGGACGCGCATGTGTGTGGGGATGTGGGACGCCGGAGCCGCTCCGTGGAGTGGAGGATTTCTAGAGGAGAGAGGGGGAGATGACGCGCATGCGCTGTGGGGATGTGTGACGCGGGCGCCGCTCCCTAGAATAGATTATTCTTAGAGTACAGGGAGGGGGTGAGCGTAGGAAAGCATAGGGGAGGGGACGCGCATGCGCTGTGGGCGTTGTGGGACGCGGGGGGCCGCTCCGTAGAGTAGATGATTCCTAGAGGAGAGAAAGGTAGTGAGCGTAGGAGAGAGAGGGGGGAGGGGATGCGCATGCGCTGTGGTGGTGTGGGACGCGGGAAGGAGGGACAGACTAAGCGCCCTCCAAACACATGCAAGCAAGATGAGGGAATGGAGTCAACCTGGGCGACAGACACCACCTGCCTAGCCATTGCTAAGCAGCCTCTCTGTGTCCTGGGCCATGACTGAAGGAATGGGGTCAACCTGGGCGACAGACACCACTGCCTAGCCATTGCTAAGCAGCCTCTCTGTGCTCTCGGCCATGCCTATGATGACTGTGGTAGGGTTGACGGCCTTCATATTACTACAGTGTTCTGGTTCGCATAATGGGTGTTTCCCTACTTGCCGGGCGCGGGACGCGGGACACGGGACGTGGGAGGAACGGACATAGCCCCGAGCACAAGATCCTTCGCATCTGAAATATGCCACTGTTCTACAAATGTCTCTTCTTAGATTTGTACGTATCTGTAGAGTAGTTTGGTAACGTTTCGCTCAGTAACAACGTTACACACGACAGTAATCTTTTGTCTGCATGCTGGGACCTGCCAGGTTGACACTTGCAGTTATCCGTCCTTAGATTTAGTTTATGCTTGCTGGTTCGTTCATTTATACAGGGCTCGGTCTGCCCGATGTACGAGTTGCCGCAAGAAAGGGGAATTGGAAAAAACACGCCCTTTCCACATATACGATACGTCTTGCCATATTTTAGATGCGAAGCAGCTCTTTGACTAGGCTGTGTTACGCTGTCCCTCCATGCGTGCGTCCGTACGAACGCGCCGCAAGACGCTCCCCTCGCCGCAGGTGCTGGATCGGTGCCAAGTAGGTCACGCCGCAGCTGCGCGTTGACGTCACGCTCCCCTCGCAGTGCGCGCTGACGTCACTCTCTCCCTCGCCTACCGCGAGCTCGCCGCAGCACCCGCAGCTGCCGCCTGACGCGCGCCTCACGTACGCATTGAAACATGTCTGTACGTGTCACCTCTCTCTCGCTTCACCTCTCGACCGCTCCCATGCGCAACGCTGCTGCTTCGCATCCCATCAGGGTTCCCTTTGGGAAGATGGTGTAAATTTTGTTGCCACATCCCGGCCGGCTAGCCTCCTCCCTAGTAGTTGTTGGACCCTACTGAGCTAGCTTAACCGGTTTTATATCTTTTATATTTTATATCAATCTACGGCAAACATTCAACTACTTCTGTAAGGACAAGTTTCACTTTCGTGTTATACCGATTCCTATGACGGAGGGATCAACCATTTTTTTTGCTGTTTTTAGGCATCCGCTGTTGTGATACCTGCCCTGAAACGATGGATTTTGGGCGCTTTTCCTAAACCTTGTTGTGGCTTTTACAATATTACAAGCAGTAGACGTGGTCTGGCAACGTTGCCCTACTTCTGGCTTTTTAACGCGATTGTGTTGAAGAGCTCGTTTCGCAGAAATTCCGGCGTCGGCGTCGGTGTCGGCGTCTTTGGTTGTGAGCGAAAATCATCATCTTGTCCGTGACCGAAAAATCGAGAAAGATGCAAATAAAATAAATAACAAAAATTTACGGCTCCGAGTGAGGATCGAACCCGGGTCGTCTGCGTGGCAAGCAGTTCTACCACACAGCGATGCCTCTGCTTGGATATAGTGTGAAAATAACTTCCTCTGCTTGGAAATGCAGTGAAAATAAATTCCATGCTTCGCAAACGCAAGCGTCCTTTATATAGGCGTCGCAATATAACATGTAATATCCCAGCAATATTGCGTGGTACAAGCGTAAATTGCCATCGGGCGTCAGAATACGTGACTATCATAACGATTCCATAGTTTAAAGCCAGCCACCCATTAAAAACGGCACACACCTTACTGAGCGTATTGCCTTAACACCACGTAGTGGGGGCATAGCAAGTTCCAAAACATTTCCCACATTTGCCGCGCATAATTTCTCCTACCCCTTCCCCCCCTTTATGCCGGATCGTCAATAAAGTTGTTTCACTCACTCCCTCCTGGTTTAAACCATACTACCCATTACATAGTATGCAGTAAGTGAATGAAGTACGCAGTAGGGACGGGATATCGCTATCGCGTTCAACTCTTTTAAAGGCGAAGCTTAAGGGTCCCCCCAATTTTTTTCTGGAACCAGCAGGCAAAATATTTTGCAGATCTCAAGATTATGACTCGTTCAACGACTCGGTCAATACAGAAGCACACAAAAAATTGGGGGGGCCCTTAAGCTTCGCCTTTAAGAGTTGAATGCGATAGCCATGTCCCGTCCCTACTGCGTACTTCAATCACTTAGTGCATACTATGTAATGAGTAGTATGCTTTAAACCAGGAGAAATTATGCGCGGCAAATGTGGGAAATGTTTTCGAACTTGCTATGCACCCACTACGTGGTGTTAAGGGAATACGCGCAGTAAGGTGTGTGCCGTTTGTAATGGGTGGAATCGTTATCATAGTCACAAATTCTGACGCCCGATGGCAATGAACGCTTGTACGACGCAATATTCCTGGGATATTGCATGTTATATTGCGACGCCTATATAAAGGACGCTTGCGATTGCGAAGCATGCAAGTTATTTTCACTGCATTTCCAAGCAGAGGAAGTTATTTTCACAGTGTTTCCAAGCAGAGGCATGGCTGTGTGGTAGAACACCTGCTTGCCAGGCAGACGACCCGGTTTCGATCCTCACTCGGACCCTAAAATTTTTATTAATTATTTTATTCGCATCTTTCTCGATTTTTCGGTCACGGACAAGATGATGATTTTTCGGTCACGGACAAGATGGTGATTTTTCGCTCACAACCAACGATGCCGACGCCGACGCCGGGATTTCTGCGAAACGAGCTCTTTAACGCGATCGCGTTAAAATGCCAGAAGTAGGGCGACGTTGCCAGATCACGTCTACTGCTTGTAATATTGTAAAAGCCACAACAAGGTTTAGGAAAAGCGCCCAAAATCCATCATTTCAGGGCAGGTATCACAACAGCGGATGCCTAAAAACAGCAAAAAACATGGTTGATCCCTCCGTCATAGGAATCGGTATAACACGAAAGTGAAACGTGATGATGAAAAAACGTTTTATTTGCGAAAAGGGGTGCTGGGCAAATGGGTGGGGTCCTCAGTCCAGGGCTCCACTGGCCTTTGCGGCTCGCTGGGCTTGGTCGAGCAGAGCCAGCTGGCTCTCGCGATCCTTGCTAGCAAGCCACGCCTCCCACTGCCTCGTTCGAAATGTTGTCCCCAAAAGGGGAGAATTGATGTTTTGGGGCCGCGATTCGCATTCCCACGTAATGTGGGCGAGATTTGGCCGTTCTCCACACCACGGACAGCTGCGCGCGTATATTGTGGGATTTATGTGGTGGTTTCTTTGTAAGTGAGGGTACGTGTTTGTTTGTACTCGACGCCAATCTCGCGCTTGTTCTCCGGTAAGATCCGGATGGGGATGGCTGTATTTCTGTCGTTCTCCTCTTTGGTTTTCGAGGATGTCGCATGGAGTTGTTGGGGTTTCCTCGAGGGTTGCGACCGGTGCTCGGATGCTCATTTCGCGAGCAAGCCGGTCGGCCCTTTCGTTGCCCTCAAGTCCCGCGTGCGCAGGGCACCAGAGTATTGCATGTGGATTTAGGAGTTGTTTCCCTAGGATTCTCATTGCAGTCCTTGGAATTGCCCCAACCTGAAACATACGGCAAGTGGATTGAGAGTCGGTAATCACAAGAGCCGAGTCTCCCCTTTGTTCTGCGCATCTTATCGCCATAGCAACCGCCGCCGTTTCGGCCGTACTAACTGATGGGGTTCTTATCGACGCTGCTACGGTTGTAACTCCGCTTGTTGCCACAATGGTGTAACGATTGCCGTCCAGTCTGCAGGCGTCAGTGTAGACGACGGTTGGGTTATTACCGTACAGCTTTTGTAGTGTTCTAGCTCTGGCTTGCCGTCTGCCAGGGTGGTACTTAGCGCTCATATTCTTGGGGATGGGGGATGCCATGCTTTGGGCCCTAATGTTGGTAGGTAGGGTAAGGTGGGGCAAAATGAGACAAAAATTTGAAAATAGTAAATATTTATTTTTATTTCACTCTTTACCCTTAAACGTCAATGCAGAAACTTTCCTTAGGGTACAAGGTATGTGCTACATAAATATGACCGTGTTGCCACTGTCAAAAAGTTTATTTTAAAAAGAAATAAAAAATGCACGAGATGTCTCATTTTGCCCCAACCTGCGGGGGTAAAATGAGACAGTGTGAAAAAAAATGTAGCCCTTCAGTTTTTGCAGTAGAAGCACTTGAAATAAACTCCATGGGCCCTCACGCAGCCTTCATGACCCCAGTCCTTGCACTCCACGCATTGAATCCAAACAGAATCCGGTGCTGTTTTGCTCCAAAACTCCTTGCAGATCAAACACCACCAGTCTTTCTTTGTGCTAAAGTTGTCTTTTGTTGAACGCTTGCACTTCATTGGATTATTCAACAATTGGAGGCTAGATACGTTCTGACGCATCTTCTTCGCCTATTTTTGCCGTTTTGATGCAGAACTGGGCGTTTCGTGTCTTTCAACTTCGTCAGCCGGGCTTTGTGAGGCAATGTATTCAAAACTGTGCTAGATTCGGATTTTCTAGCGCTTGTCTTTTTTTAATTTCGGTATTGGATAAATGTCATTAAAACACGATCCCAAGACGTGTTTGTGAACGACTTGACTTGTAGATTATGCCAATTTTTTTATGCGCCTCTTGAGAGAATCGATGCAGCGCGAATGGAGTGAGTGTCCTGAACAGCAATCAGTGCTTTTTCACGTCGTTTTCCTGCCAGGAAGCTCTATATGATATTCTCTTGTGCGTCCGAACCCTCCTAAACAATAAAATATAATATATAATGAGTGTAAGTAAATGGTTCACTTACTAAGACACTCTCTAAGGCAATTCAATGCCTTTTTGTCGCGTTTTGCCCCCCCTCACATGCCCAAATTCAAAAAAAATTTCCGCTTTGGCCCCCGCGCACCAAATGAACTAAAATTTCGGTGGTATGTAGCTAGTAGTATAAAGTAACAATATAAACACTTACGTTGTTGTACTGACGCCAGAGTAGCTTCATGCACGGATCCGAAAATTTGTCCGAGAAGAATTTCGCCCCTTTTTGACGGGTCATGACCACACTGACACCAGCCGCGTAATTTTTCCCACGCGAACGCTGTGAGCAATCATCAACTTTTACACATAAAAAGGTGGACAACTACCAGCACCTCTCGCTGAAATACAGAAACAAAGAAAAGTGCTTTCTGTATTAGCTATAGAGGTCGGCAAAGCCAAAATGTCGCGTTTTGCCCCGTGTCTCATTTTGCCCCGCCTTACCCTAATAGGTATGTCTGTCCTTACAGAAGTAGTTGAATGTTTGCCGTACATTGATATAAAATAGCTTGCACAAAGTCTATTGGTGTTTGACAGTTATAGCACCGTATAGCATGGATGCATCCACGTTGACGCTTGGTGGTACATCGGTATCCCGACGACTAAAGTCTATGAGCAATGATTAAACAAATCCTTGTGGTTATATATGCTTGTTGTAGCTGTACGGTGAGAGCGGAATCAGAGAAATTGGTGTGACAGCCAGCAGAGCGTCACTGATTGGACGCCGAATTTGGGCTAAGGTCGCGTACTCGCGACATGAGAGTTATTGAACACCGCTGCCAGATCAGAGGGAAACGCAACGCGCGTCGTGTCTTCCCCGTTGGCCGGCGGCGATTTTTCGCGGGGCGAGTGTAAGTAGGGAACGCGGAGTTACGGCCACGCTAAGCACTCGCGCGTCGTAGAGCCATGGCAGAGCTACCTTTGGTATGGATGGATGTTACGAGCGACGCCGACGCTTGGGTAAGGTCGCCACATGGCAGTGTGTTAATGGGTCGACAAAATTGCACTTTTCCTATACGAAACGCGCCCAGTGAAACGGACGCGTAGAAACAACGTTCTGAAGAAACTAATCGTGGATTTCAAAGTTATGATGCATTACTTCACTTTAGTAAGAGCACTTTGAGAGGACTGTGGTAGATATAACAGGCGTGTTTTTAAAGTCTACAGAGTATGTGGCCGTGGCGCAGTGGCTAGCGTGCCCGGCATCTCGTGTTGCGGACCGAGAGGTCGTAGGTTCGACTCCCGGTTACGGATCTTTTTTGTCTTCTGATCATGCGTATTTTTTCTACGTCATTTCCGTGACGGAAATACGCCACTGAAATCTTGGTGGAACCCGGCATAAAACACTTTCGTGTTAAAAGAAAATAATTACGCATGTGTTTTCATGCGCACCTCAATTGTGACACAAACGCTCGAATGAACTCCTGAAACATTTTGCGCGATAACTCACCATTGCAGTGAAGACGCGACATAGCGGAAATGAAATATAGCGGTCTTCTTACAATATAATTTAATTAACGCGTTCTTAAAAATTTTTACGAATATTACTATGAAGGCGAGCAGTTTATAATATTTCCATAAAACCATCTGTTTCATCGGGCACATTTGTTAACAAAGTAAATATGCATCCCAATGGAATGACAAAGGCGATTGTGCTGCTGGAGCGACCTATAGAAGTGCACTATAAATTACTCTTGCACAATGACACAGCTCCCAAGACGAAAACGGGTAAGTCTGAAATCCGTAAATATACGCACTTCCTAAACATTCACAAGGAAAAAGTGAAGCAGGTCAAGGAATATACTTGCAAAATACTTGAACATCATCATATTGATGAGTTTTATGGTAGCACCAGTCCAGCGTTTCTTTCTTGCACCGTTTGCTGTACTGTTTTCTGCTGTGAGGCAAAGAAAGTTGGCCACCAACTACAAAACAGCGAATTACATACGCGTAGAGATTACAACGTGCTTACATACGTAAGCACGTCCGGGCTGCCTCAACACAAGAATAAACTGTCCAGGATAGCGTATAATGAATATGTTTAAGCTCCGAGCAATTGTACTAAATACCCGCCGAGGGGTAGAGACCAAGAATCGATGACATGTAAACATCATTTCAAAGAGTTCAATATCTACTACAAGTTATGACGCCGGTTGGAATGAATCATTCTTCCTCATAAATATCAGCATTAGCTAGCAAAAACAACCGCGTTGCTTCAAAGTTAGGTTTGAAATCAAAACAACCAGTAGAAAACGTTGGCGCAAGTAGGCAATGCTCTAAAAGTATGAGTGATAGGATTACTGTCGGGTTCGTCTAGCCAATTCGTCTTTGTCATTTTCATTCCGCCGATTCAGTAAACACTTAGATTGTCTTGAGAAGCTAGCACCAGGATGCGACAAATTACCCAGCGCTTAAGAAACATGAACATTGATCTTGAGACCAGTAGCACAAAATTTTAGACGGCATGGCCAAATAAACAGAGGTACATATACCAGAGCACCTGTGTTGTGTGTATGTGTTTATCTGGCCATACTTTTCTAAACATTGAGCTCCTGTTCTCGCGATCACGTACAATCAACAAGACCGCCAGTGCCACATGAACATTTTATAAGCAATTTCTGCAGAAGTTTCAATAATTTTATAACTGACGGCTCTTGTTTAGAGTGAACTTGACAATGGGCCGTGTTCGGACCATTTTCGATGTAATACCTTTTACATTGATTAAATGCTTCTCATAAACACTTTTTACGCTGGGTGTAAACATTATGTGGACATTGTAGGAGGTTGTTAACCAAATAAAGGTTTGTTATTAGCGCAGGAGACGTCATTAATGAACCAGGCTTTGTGAGTATTGTTTACCTGCATGTTTTCACGGAGACGACAAGAAATTCCATGTTAATTATGATAAGTAGCACCTCTATTGATGAATAGTTGAGTCATTTTGTAAATGGCTGATGTCAAACTCCCGCGCAAAATTTGTTGTAAATATGTACCGTGTCGTCTTCAGCAGACATGGGCAGAGCCACGTTGGCCTACTCCCGAGTGCAGATGAGCTAGGCTCAGATTCACATGAGTGACCGGAGGAATGTCTCATTTCCATAATTAAGAACAAGCGGGAAAAAATGCCCATGCGCTGCTGTTCTGTCAACAACCTCGTTAGGTTCTGCGCCATTCGTTGTCGTCATTCCGCCACCCTGTTTCCGTCATCGCGAAGTTAGTTGTCGACAACGTCGTCATGATTTAGTTATTCTCCCTGTAGTTTTGCTGCGTCATCATAATCATCATTCAAGCCTCGTCGCAGAACTTTGTCACTTCGCCACTTCCGTCGTCTTCCTGGAAAATACCATGACGTCTTCTTAAACATACCGGAAGCGGTACGCTTAGGAGTTCTATGTGTCAAGAAAATCACTCCCCGCAAGGTTTTCAAAAGAGATTCAGCCCATTCAAGCCACGTTTCTCAATATACCTAGCAGATTCCATGCCACAAACTGGTAGAAATATTTCAGTTAGATGTTCAAGCAAGCAGAAAACATAAGCGTTCTTGCGTAATTAGCCTAATGATGAAGTAATGATTATGTTGTTAATTGTGAAATCTGCGTTATACGATCTACGTACAAACTATTTTGACATAGTCCTTGCACAGAGCCAAAGGCATGTGACTAAATGGGGATAGGTTCACCGCCGGCGCAGCTCATTATTAGCTTTGGCTTCTTAAAAATGGTATCAATAGCATTGTAGAAACCGGTGAACTAAAAGCTTCAAATGTGTCATAGCTAAATATAGAAAAAGCGGCGATCCTTCGCGACATTCATATAGAGCTGTTATGTAGGCAAGCACGTTGGTTTGGAGCCACCGAACACGTGACATGGGAAATAGCTCAAAACATGACCCTTATGCTAACATGATTGATCATGTTGTAGGAATCAAAATAAAACGTATACAATATAGATGTTGATTGCAAAAATCAAATGACAAATTAATGCGTTCTTCGGCCGAAAGTTAGAAGCATTTATAGAAATGTGATATATTTACGCGATGGCGTCGAACAGCTCGTTTCGCAGAAATTCCGGTATAGGCGTCGGTGTGAGCGTCGATCTCGGTGTCGACGTCGTTCGTTGTGAGCGAAAAATCGCCATCTTGTCAGTGACCGAAAAATCCAGACAGATGCAAATAAAATAAATAATAAAACACTTCGGTTCGAGTGAGAATCGTACCCGAACCGTCTGCGTGGAAAACAATAGCTCTACCACACAGCCCGCAATTGATTGAGGCTGCTTTAAAAAAAAAAGAGAAAGAAACACGCTATCAATGTCATGTAGTGGAAGGATTCTTCTTAACGCATGCAATATTACGAGGCAGAAGCGTACAATCACGCCAGGTGTCAAAACATGTGAATTGTGCAAGGAGTGTGTGTTACCAAGAGCTGAGACATGCTTGAATCATCATCAGCTGCAAAAGCATGAAGAAAGTCAGCAGCGGCGTAAGTTCACGCGTTGCCTTACGGACGCATACTGGTCCCTTCGCTCATCCGCAAAAGGAAGAATTATGGACGTCAGTCTTTGCAGTTCTGCCAGACGTGTGGCGCCACCGGTCGGAACAGAATTGGGTAGTACAAAGTCCGGCTCTCTTGCACAGTTTGCTGTGGAACCAGATGCAACTAGCCAGTGCGAAACAACGATTTATCCTAATATTGCGTGTGTTCGCGCATTTAACACTCAGAAAGACAGCTAAAAGTTTCTCTCCGCTAGTCGGATGCGCCACTGAACCGCCATTAAATGTTTGTTGGATCACTCGCGAGAATGGCGGCGCAAAAAGACGCAGACACGACAGCTCTACGCGCTGTGAAGAAACGCTGCAATCAACGCTACTGTTGTCTCGTGAATTGCCCCTGGACGGAAATGACTGAACAGCAGCGTTCATTTTTACCGATTTTCATAGCTTTCGCACGCAATAGAAAGGCGACAGTGCTAGATACGGGTTGTTGCGAACTTGCTGGGTGAGCGAATTACTGACGTTCTCCCCAGCCGGTCGCATGGGAAAGTGTAATAATGTGGCTCTACTCTTATTGTTTAGCGTAGCCCTGACGGAGGACCGCGGTGATCCTTGACTATGAAGCTCAGCAGAATCTGTTTTACCATTTCTTTCTTCTATGACAGAGAGTACACTTCAACCGTCTTTCAAGCTTCTTGCGCAAATATCCGTACGGAAAGTTGATGGTAGCAGGCACAAGGGGCGCTGGCGAACCACTTGATAGTTCTGTTGGGTACAACAAGGCGCAAGTAGCGTCTTGCGATTATGCGGGTGAATGGCAGCAGTTAACGCATAGTGGGTCTGCTAACCTCTAATAGGTTAGCGGGTCCTCTATGCGTTGAATTGAGCAATGTTCGTGATGTCTTTAAATAGGGGCCTCCACCACTTTTTCCCACAGATGAAAATTCTGTACTTATACGCAGTTTGATCGTGAAGGTGAATCGCTCCCATGCCATTCCTGTAGCTGCTCACGAGTTTTGGCGGTGGCACTACGTTTTAGGGGCGAAGCACCTTAAGACCAAGTCTTGGCGGCGTGCGGTGGCGCGCACGCTCATAGCCCAGGTGAGAAAAGAAGAAGCAGAGCCCTCGGCGGGTGTTGTTGGGATGCATGGGAAGTTACAACAGAGAACACGCTGCAATAAAATTATCCAAAGGAACCGTCATCATGACAGTGCACCTGGCCCCGAATCTCTCCCGATGCAATTTAGAAAAGTACATCGATCTAGCAATGCTCGATTTTGAAACAAAGTATAAGAACAAACCCCTTCGTACTAGGTCGGTGACTTGAACGTTGACATCACGGGCAACCACTGGCTTGTGCAGTATATGACGTCTCATATATGCTCTACGATGCATTTCGTATGACTGTAAACAACGAACAACCACCAAGGGGACGTGCCTTGTATTTGCCAACTTCATGTTAGATCCGCTCGAAGAACGATTGGCTCTACATTTCACGGAACCACAAAGCTGTGATAATGAAAGGAAAACGGAATCCGGCACTCAAGTTCGACATACCAGTTATGACCGATAAAACAATGTATATACTGAACACACGTGTTGTCACTCTTTCCATGAGCGA
>JALIZH010027754.1:0-66911 GCA_030522465.1 Rhipicephalus appendiculatus
CACTGTACAAGAGTCCATAGTGCTTGACAGACAGCGAGTTAAATGGCGATGCGACCATGTGTCGCCTTTTTTTATACGGCGGCGCTCAGCGTTCCAGAATATTTGTACAATGGCCTCCTTGACCCTGAACTTCCCTTGCACCCCCTCCTCCTTTACAATTCACGTGGTGGTTTCCCACGTGGTGTAACACCGTGTTCACCACCCTCTTATTCACGTGGTGTCTTTTCCTCACCTGCGACGCGTGCGTCTAAATGTCGTACAGAGTCCGTACCTAGAGAATCTCTAGGGATTTTTCGATCTAGGGACTTGCGATGGTGGTGCCGTCGGTGCCGTCACTTCGTAGCGGAGGTTTTTGGAACGCTGCTTCGCCGGCCGGTGTGGCCCGATATCGCCGTTATTTTCTCGAGCTAGCGCCCTGCTGGAGCGATCTTCAGCGTTCGTCTCTTGTCTCTGCTTCGACGACGATGGACGATGACCGCGAGTCCTGCAGCTTTCGTTTCGGCAGCGTAGTACGCGATCCGGTGTCCCGTAGCGACTTCGTCGTGACTGCCTCAGAGAACATCTATGACTGCCTTTGCTTGATCGGTGTGGCTAGGGTTACGTCCAGGCGTAACTGTTGCCACCGCTGTCGTTACGTCCAGACGTTACCAGCGCCTTTCCTTACCTGCTGTCACTATAGGCTACTGCTCACTGTAAGGCCAGTTTTACTAGCGCCTTTCCTTACCTTAGGCCAGTTTTACTAGCGCCTTTCCTTACCTGCCGTCAGTATAGGCTACTGCTCACTATAAGGCCAGTTTTACTAGCGCCTTTCCTTACCTGCCGTCACTATCGGCTTCTGCTCACTATAAGGCCAGTCAAATATTTTGCCAGCGTTTGCTCAAGTGGCTTGTGTCATTACAACGAAAGAGTGGCAGCGACGTGGGTTGGGGCGCCCGCCGATGTCACGAAGGCGATTTCCTTAAAGAAAAAAAAATATATTAGCGGCGCCTGTGGAGCATTAATGCTATACTATTGGAACAGTACTTCAAAAAAAGAAAAAGAAAAAGTAAAAAAAAAAACTCCGTCGAGATTTGAACCACCGACCTCTCTGCTCCGAGCACGGAACGTTAGCCCGCTGCGCCACTGGAGCTGATCGATTAGGTAGGTTTAACAGGCGGAATGCCTACGCACACCGGCTGGCGAAGCGGCGTCGTTCCAAAAAAGCTTTGCTACGAAGTGACGGCACCACCATCGCAAGTACCTAGATCGAAAAATCCCTAGAGATTCTCTCTCTAGGTACGGACTCTGTACGACATTTATACGCTCGCACCTGCGACCTATGCTTTGGCCCCTTTCCTGGAAAGCGCGGTAGTACAAACTGCATACCTACACAATAGTTCTTGAGGTGGTGTCTTTCCTTGTGTTCTATGAATATCAGTTCACAGAAATCTTTGAACCAACGCACATAGGGCACTTGGTAACAACAGTGTTCGGTATCAGGAGTATCGTTCGAGTTCAGGCGCATGACGAAGCAAATAATAATATTTAAGACATCAACAGACTTGCATGACATGACTCCGCCTAACAATATGAAACGGGAGAAATCACAATGGCGCTGAGCTTTCTTTTGTTTCGTCGTGCATTTCTGTTTCTAAAAAAAATACTGAAATACCTTATAGAACATATGGCCGACATGTTTTCACTGGGACATATCCTAATTTTTCTAGTATGGAAGAAAATACATTGAAGGCGTAAAGGAGTCCTGACACAAAATTTCGAAGTCGAGATAATTTGTGGAATAAATTTGTGTGGACACACACGCATCATCTACAATATATCAACGGAAAATGTAGCTTATAACATATATGAAATCAATGTCAAAGAGCGTGTACCGGCATCGCACGCAAAACGGGCCTCTGATTTTCTTGTAAAGAAACAAACACCCCATGCGTGACGAGTTAGTAGAGAGTTTTAGTGCCGGGGACCCGCCGCCTTCCGAGTACTTACGCTCTTGAGTTCCTTTATACTTCCAGCTGCACCCACGGAGAATACAAAGGAACGCAATAGCGTGCGTGCGTGGGAGGCTGGGGGGTTCCCCGGCACTAATACTCTCTAGTGTTGTCTGCCGCGATCCGGGCGAGTATTCTCTCCCATCCAACCTTTTGAACAGAAAAAGGGTGCAGGCTTCCGCGGGCGTACAAAGGATGATGTTGTTGTCAGGGTGGTGGATTTTTGGGGGGTCACGCACATTGCATTGTCGGAGAGAGGGCATTCTTTGAAAAAAGCTGTCAATTCGTGGCTCACGTGCACGCGGTTTTTTTGTGCTGAGGTAGCCAGCTATGTTTACACGCAAAGAACTCGCCCTCCCGTTATAGGCTTCCAGCGCTGGAGTTTGTGTTGACACGTAGCGCCGCCCTGGCGGCCCTGTTGCGATACGGGTAGTAGGACGGTAGGACGGCGATCAGTACCGCGGTCCACTGCGGGGATATCGGCGCCCGAAAAAACGCTGGGACCGAAGGTACTGTTGCGTGTACAAGTTTCACACAGAAGAATGATACCACCCAAACATAATCTTTTAATCATTCCCGTCGAGGCCGTACAAGAAAGAGCGGCGGCAACGCTGGATCTGTAAAACACAACAAAGCTTTTACTTAGCAAGCACGTAACAGCTTAGGTATGTAGAATCGCGTTGAGAATCGCGCATTTCATTTCAATAAATTGCCACGTACACAGTTCTAAACATGCAAGCAAGAAGAAAATACTGAAAAAATCGCGTGGGCAAAGCAATTCACTTATCGCGCACACAGTATCTTATTAACATATGGCTCGGATATTTCTTATGCCTACCTCCAAAAAGTTCCTCAACGGGTTCCTTTACTGACGTGTCAGGTTAAGATGACGGCCGTCCCCAAGTTTGTAATCATTCTGTTGACGACGGCGAGTCGGCATCGTTTACCCAAAGTACGACCGCTGCAACGTGTGTGCATTTCAACTCACGCCGGCCTTGCAAGTGCAGGTTGACGCGGACACCTCGCGCTTCGCTGTCATCTACAAAGAAAGTGAAATGAAGATTGATTAGCAGGATACTGTTCAAAACACCGCAAATAAAATCGCGAAACAAAACGGCTTCTTACCTGCACGTTAACACGCTACGAGAGCTGTAACTACTGGTTGTGTAAGACTGATCTGCTTTTAGTACTCATACACTGTTCGTAACACCGCGAAGAAATGCGCGATACGAAAGAGACTCTCACCTGTGAGTTGACGAACTACAAAAAACTTTAACTACCGATGCACGAGTGCTCTGCTCTAAGCACTGTTCAAAACATCGAAAACAAAAGCGCGAAAAGAAACGGCATCTCACCTGCGTGTTAACACGACACGAAAGCTGTAGCTGCCGATAACATAAGTGATATAATCGCTCAAATGAGCTGCCACTTCGCCGAACGGATCCTCAGTTATGTTGAGATAATCATCATTTAAAGCGGCAACATAACGTGCAGACAGCCGAATGGGTCGAGCTTTTGCATGCGCAATTCCAACAAACACTTACCTGTACTTTCCCGTCGTACGATGCTTGTTCGACTTGCGAGTGGCATTTGGCTGAAGTTTGGGAATGCGAGTTGATACCACACACAGTTTCCTCGACAGAGTAAACATAGTTTACCGTGCAGAGCTTGCGTCCTTTCGGCAGCGCACTGTCGAGAAAGCACCCTTCCGCGAACACGACACTGCCGAAGCCGTACTGCAAGAAAACCGGTGGCATCACTGCTCGTTCGCTCTCCAGTCGCAGCTCCCAATCTGTTGCCTTCGACAATGCGCATAAACTCGATGTTCCGTGCTGTAAATTTCGCAGAAAAAAACGCACACGGCACAAAAGCAGACACAACCGATAACATGTCGCGCAACGTTCCGTATGCGCTTAAACGTGGCCCAGAAGCCCTGTCCTACTAGGGCTTTTTCAGCCAACTCGTTTGGGGGGCGCCACGTGTGCGTTTTCGACGCGCCATCTGGGCAGGGCTGGTTTTCTATGGTGGCTAGAAGGAGAGGTGTCAGCATCGGCGCGCCGGAGAGGGAGCGAGAATTCCATAGAGTTAATATACTGATTCTAGAGGAAAAGCTCCCCATATGGCCCATGCATTAAAACCTATAACCGCTCGGGAGCCGCCATGATGGAACGATACTCAGCTTTCGGGTGACGTTCACTCACACTCGCCACTGCATGCTGCAATAACCCCTGGCATTTTTGCTTGTTTAGTGGCTCTCTATTGCATCGCAGTTATGAGACTGTCACATAAAGTCGAGCTTTTAGCTCGTGGCAACAAAAAACACGCACGCAAGCAAGCCGGCGCAATCGGCCGCACGCTGCGCGGCAACGCTCAGAAATGTTGACACAATACAAGGATGGTGGCGCCATCTAGAAAACAAACCTGAAAACGCTCCTTTCCACGTGCAGTAAATTGCATAAATGGCTGTTGTATCTTTCCTAAAAGTAGTTGATATGAACATCAAACGATTTCCGTTCGTTTATAATACGTAAACACGCTTGTTTGCTATTTTTATTGCGAGAATTTGAGTGTTTTCAAAAGCCATATTTAGCGCTTCTGTAAATTACTGTAATGGCAACTGTGACAACGTTCCAAGATGTCGCCGCTCGCGTGGTTATAGCTTTAGTGGCCCAGCTTTTCCTCTAGAGTCTGTTATATTAACTCTATGGAGAATTCATCCAGAAGCGGCGGCGCTGCTGTCGGCTCCGAGATGCCCCCCCCCCCCCCCCCCGCGCTCGCGCGCCTAGCAGCCGCTTTTCGCTGCAACTATTTCACGATACCGTGCCTATTACGACAAAGGCTAGTTAGTTGGCACTTTTCTGGCGGCTCACTGCAAAGCGTGTATCGGCACTGAAAAATACTGTTTTGAACTTGCTTCCTACCACATTAGCTGCGTTTGCCACTCGCACCCGAAAGCGCTGGAAGACTGTGAATCAAGTGAATCAAATGACTTGCCGTGTGCTTGACACAAAAACAACGTCCGTGCAGTTATCGCTTTGATGCCGTAGTGTTCTCCGTGACGTCTCAATGCAGGTAGAAGCATCCGCAACCAAACTTGAACGCTTTACTTTGATGACTTGCACATCGAAAAGCAAGGTCTATTCGTAGAAGTTCTATTAAGCAAGACATTTATTTTGACACACTCTTACAAATGAACGCGAAAAACACCATAAAAATAAACAAAAATATGCATTAGGGTTGGGGAGAACTGCAAGTTATACAAAACTCAGCTAAAGCAAGTAAATAAGGCAAAAAAAAAAAAGAACAGTCATTATACAGTGCCAGAATAATGCCCAATAACATAAAATAATACCTTGTTGGCTGTGTCACCGTTTTATGAAAGTTATGTCGTACGTCTCAATTTCAAGAACTTCATCTTTTCTCTCTCTCTTTTTTTTTGTTTGGTTAGACGCATTTTCTTCAGTTACAAGAAAATGCATCCTTGTCAGTGTGAAGAAGCGAATGATTTGATTCGTCACTTGCACTTTGTGCTGCTAACAGCCGACCATGTTCAACCTCTTCACAGTCAGGCATGAGATAAAGTCCATGATGCTATCAGTTTTCAACTTGTGGAAACTGAAGCAATAGGTCAAAATGCACTCAAGGATCCACTCTTGCTGAAATATCATGCCAGTTGTTCTCTCCTTTTCGATGCTTCAAAGCATCCACGTACGTGCACTTGGTGCTTTTCTGGCCGGCTTTGTAACTTTTCTTCAAAACTGGAGCTATTTATAACTTCGTTAAGAGGGCACATTTTGGGCAAGTTGGTGGTTCATTCGTTGTCCTGTTTCATCTTTTCTATGGTCTCGCTCAACTTTGCAATGCTGCGCTTTTGCCGTCGCAGCTGCGCGTTTTTTTCGCCTCAGCTTCTGTGTGAGGTTAGCTCTTGCCTGTCTCGCTTTTATATGCTTATGGGAAACGTGCAGCACCTACAGGGGGGCGCAGCAGCGCACTGCACCTATGCGCCGCCAGCGCCATGAGTGGCGACTTGCGGCCACTTCAGTGTCAACTGGCGTGCTACGAGTCGTCGTCTCTCCGTCAGCTACGCCCGCGTTGTATGCAAGTGCGTGTGCGCGAAGGTGACAGGTTTGATAAAGCGGGTAGGCTTCCAGAAAGTTAACAGAGCATGATTCTTTTGGGGCCCAAAACGAAGAGAAAGGACATAAATTTACGGAATCAATCATGTTTTCGATGTGACTTATTGTTGGGTAAACGATGACATTTGTGTCTCACATGTGTTAGACAACCCCTTGCTATGCGTGCAAGTAATACGTACGGTCGCCGAACTGCACGTGTTTCATTTAGTAATGCGTGGCATTTGCGCGAAGTTTCCTGTGCAGTAGTTCAGCTCTGTTTGCAGTCGTTGCTCGGGCTGCAAGAGTCGAGTAAATTTGTCACGTGCCAGCTTTGCACGCGATATCTCAGCTTTCACGTAGCGCAATAGAACGGCGTGGCCCGGCTTTGCTTGCACGCACAGTGCTGTTAAGGGCTATGGCAGTACATGGGGAATAAATTCGGAAATTCTCGCGGTCTGCGACGCATTTTGCCTGGCATGCGGAACATTTTCCTTAATGTTACTGTTTACGAACTGCGATACGGCGGAAAAACAGCGGCAGGGTACGAGGGAGAATTGCTGGATCTGTCGATTGCTTTTCGCCAACGAATTGTGGACTGCAGACTCGAGATCACTTTTCCGTCTGCCCCTCGGTTCCTTCCGCCCGTTAAAAATGTCAGTTAACATGCGTGGAGAGTAAATTCACAGCGAACTAGCTACAGGACGTACTTCATAAACGTGACCGCGGGATCACTTAACTTTACGCGGCGTACACTAATCCAGTGTTCCCGCTGGTTTCTGAAGCACAGTCACTGTGGAAAACTGAAAAAACTTTGTTCCAGGTGCCTAGTTCTTATAGTTATCGGCACAGTTTACGACACAGCAATTCATACGCGACATTGCGAAGCACCGCTAACAACCTGACACGGCTGCGCTCATGGGTCAGGCTGCTGCACGAAACACGCCAATTCATTTCGTTCACTCCCGCACCGCGGCGCCACCGGCTCAGTGCACGTTCCCCATAGTATGCCTGATTTATCAACAGCTTACGAAGGCACTTCCACTGCAAGCATCGGCTTCTATTTTGGGCTGTCCCACAACACGTCAGGCTGTGTAGTTTCCCTCCATAGTGTCTGTGCTTCGTTTTTATTTGCACATTTTGCATTCATGTCTCCATTTCTAGCCCCTCGCAAGGAATCATGCCATCCATTTCGAACAGGAGGCCCTTAACATCACTAATGCTGTCGTCATCCACTGTTTTTACAAGAACAACCTGTACATATGCCGTGCAATGAAAGTTTGAGACATTACATGAACACAAAAGTAACTTTTCAAAGCACAGAGTTCCACCACTTGACGCACACACTCAGAGCGCTACAACGTCCGTGTCGTTTGGGATCGCCCAGTACTTGGAAGGTCATCTTGCGTCATGCCGTCCAAGACACTGTAGCCGCCGTTACAGTTCGAACTTGATGGAACGTCCGTTTCAACACTCTGCAGTTCCTCGTGAATGGAGTAAGCAGGCACATTTGGAAATATCGTGGGAATCGCGCCGTCTGTCAGAGTAAGGCGGTCACGGGTGATTTCCACAGACACATCGTTGATGACATGCTTGAAGCTACGGACGATGAATCTCTCTCGTCGAAATGAGCCTCGCGCACAACGCAGTTCTTCTCCAGTGGCTTGACAGCGCGAGGAATCACGCGCTCCCAGGCTTTGCGCCGTTCATCGATGGGAACAGCGAATAGAGACGCCTTCTTCCCTTGTTTGCGGGCCGAAACATAAACCGCCTTACATCTAGGTGCAAAGTCTTTGCTGTTTAGACATCACTGTGGCATGGCCACATCGTCAGGTACCGATCCCAAAGAAGTTCAAACCAGCACACCGAAGACGTGAGAAACGCGCCCGAAAAGCGACGAAACGTGCGGCGCCGGCCGTCGGCGGGTGCTCTCGACAGATCTCGGTAGAGGCGTGCGCGCCGCCCCGCGGCGGCATGAAATACCAGCACGCCTCCGCTCACAGCGCGGCCGAGGCGATGCTGACACCTCCCCTTCTAGCCACCATACTCCCGTGTCACTCAGCGTTCTCTTAAACCGAAATTGCGACTGGACGGTATAAAACCTCTTCCAAATAATTTATCGTCACGTGCCAGAGCAAACGAGCGTTCCAGCCGTAACAAGTGGGTCGTTATCAGCCTATGCTAAAATAAAATAAAATATGCAAAATCTCTGAGTCAGTGCTCCTTTAAGGCTGAACGCGGCTTGTCGTAAGCATTTGCAGTGCCTTTTCTGCCAGAAAATTGCTCGCGCCTATTTTAATAAGCCTTACCGCAAAGTAGGCAGTGTTGTTCACAAAAATCACGTGTATATGATTAAAGATGCATTCAAGCAAATAGTAATGTAATGGCCAATTATTTGGCTGTCTGGACGTGCGAACGCTTTGTTTTGCTGGTAATCTATAAACGAGCAATTTTTTTTTTCAGTACCAGTGAGCACACATTTTATTAGATTCAACTGCTAGCGCGGTGTCTACAAGAAACGTGATTGCACCTTTTTTATTAGGCATTTCCGTAAGGTGACCTGATATATTGCAAAAAAAAAAGTGACCTATTCGCATATGATGAAAATGCCAGTGACCCAAGCATCTTCATCATATGCGGCGTCGCCGTCGGTGGCGTAACTGATAGACATGAAAAAATAACACGAGGAAAAAAGTATCCAGGATCCAATAGGATTTGATTCCACGCCCTCTGAATAGCAGTCGAGTATTCTACCACAGACACACGCTGGCGCTCGAAACCCAATTGCAAAAAGACCCTGTACAGGCAAAATGTCGGGCGAGGAATCACGTTAATCTATGCAATATAGCGTGGCAAAAAGTAAAATACCAACCAGTCACCACACAATGCTAATTTTGCAAAGTGTGTATGGTTTAATGCTTCCCTTTCAGCGCAAAGTGCTCAGCCATAATTCTTCATCGTCATCAGCCACACGCACCATCAACAATGCGCACATAATAACTTACAGAGAGTGGCGTAGCCGGGGGTGGCACACCGGGTCCGTGACCCCCCCCCCCCCCCCCCCGCAGTTTTTTTTAAATTGTTTGCAACGTAAGCTACACTGCCCGAGGCTGAGCAGTTTCTCGCGGCTTCTGGAGAGCCGTTCTGCGCATGCCCGTGGACAGTGACGTCACACGGCGCACATCTCGCGCGCCAATGAAGACCATGAAAGATCCTGGCGCTTGAATCTCGTGAGCTCCCTCGCTAGTGCATCCGTCCGCCCGTCCGTAGCTCACGCTACGTATATCCTGACATAGCCGAGCAAAGCCACCGCCATTTTTTTTTGCCATGACGTACAGGACACCAAAACGATACTCGGCCCCATCTGCATCCCCGGCCCCCACTTTAGATCAAGGAGTTGCCCCCCCCCCCCCCTCCCCCTCCGTCCCCCCAGAAAAATTTCCTGCGTACGCCTTTGCTTACAGATGCGCAGCTGGTACCTCGCTTATCCGCAGAAAGACGAATGATGCGTAGTGGGTGCTTGCCTACTGCACAAAAATTATGATTTATGGCGTAGTCGATACTTCACGGAGAGCCAAAACTTCAAACACAGTCAGCCCTCCAATACACGAAGCTACGCTCAGAATTCGCAGTACCGTAACGTCGGTGATATTTTTTCTAATCGTAGCTCGTTTCTCACTTACCGTTGACACATTTTGAGAAATAAATCCTACCAATGTTACCAAAGCCTGCGCTCTCACCGCGCCTCAGCGTGCCAGAATATTTGCACAATGGCCTTCCTAACCCCTAAATTCCCTTACACCTCCCCCCCCCCCCTTTACAATTCACGTGGTGGTTCACCACATGAACTGTAACACCACGTGTTCACCACCCTCTTATTCGGGTGGTGGCTTTCCCTCACTTATGAATCATGCTTTTGCCCCTTTCCTGGAAAGCGCCGTAGTAGAAACTGCTTACCTGCACAATAGTTCTTGAGGTGGTGTCTTTCCTTGTGTACTACGATACAAAGTTCAGAGAAATCTTTGAACCAACGCTTAAGGAGGCACATAGTGAACTTGGGTAAGAGCAAACTCTGGTATCAGGAGTATCGTTCGACTTGATGGGCACGAGGAAGCAAATAATAATGTTTAAGACATGAACAGACATGACATGATTACGCCTTGCAATATGACACGGCCGAATTCACAATGATGCTGGTCTTTTTCATGTATCGTCGTGCTTTGCTGTTTCTAAAATAAATTGAAATACGTCATAGAACATATGACCAACATGTTTTGACTGGGATATATCCTAATTTTTCCTAGTATGGAAGAACATACGTTGAAGTCTTAAAAAAGTACTGACACAAAATTTCGAAGGCGAGATAATTTGCGGGAGAAATTTGTGTGGACACAAACGCATCATCTACAATATAATGTCACGAGTCATATATCAACGGAAATATATGGCAATATATCAACGGAAAATATGGCTTAGAACATATTTAAAATCAATGTCAAAGAGCGTGTCCCGGCATCGCACGCGAAACGCGCCTCTGGTTTTCTTGTAAAAAACCAACCACCCCATGCGTGACGAGTTAGTGTTCCTGCGGGGATCCATGCGAGTGTTCTCTCCTATTCCAACCTTTTGAACAGAAAGACGATGCTGGCTTGGGCGGGAGTACAAAGGATCATGTGCTTGCCTCGGCAGTGGATTTTTGGGGAGTCACGCGTATTACAATGTCGAGGAGGGAGCATTCCTTGAAAAGAGCTGTCAATGCCGAGGGCTCACCTGGACGCGGTGTTTAGTGCTCATGTAGGGACTGTACACGCGCTTTCCGCACAGCACGTGGCGGGACACCTGCCGCACGCGATCGGAGGGCGAAAGACCGTTGCCGATACGCTCCTTCGCCCTCCGCTTGCGTACAGCAGGTGTCCCGCCACGTGCGGTGCGGCTGTGCGGAAAGCGCCTGTACAGTCCCGTAGCCAGCTATGTTTACACGAAAACAACTCTACCTCCCGTATCACTCAGCGTTCTCTGAAACCGAAACGGCGACTGGGTGGTACAAGAACCTTTTCCAAATAATTAATCGTCACGGGCAGAAGGAAAACCAGCGTTCCAGCCGTAATAAGTGGGTCGTTATTTGCTTATGGTAATAGAAAAAAAAACAAGATGCAAAATTTTTGTGTCAGTGTTGCCTTTAAGGCAAATGCTTACGTCTTGTCGTAAGCATTTGCAGGGTGTTCTTTGCGAGAAAATTGCACGCGCCATTTTTTAACACGCCTTAACGCAAAGGTAGTAAGATTTGTTCACAAAAATCACCTGTATAGGATGAAATATGGATTGATGCAAACAGTCGTGTAATGGCCAATTACTTGACTGTTTCGACGTGCGAACGCTTTGATTTGCTTGGAATCTATAAACCAGGAAATTTTTTTCAGTACCAGTGAGCACACATTTTATTACAATCAACTGCTAGCGTGGTCGCTACAAGAAACGTGATTCCACATTTTTTTTATTAGGCATTTCCGTAAGGTAGCCTGATATATTGCAAAAAAAAAAGCTACTCCCATATGATGAAGATGCTTTTGACCCAACCATTACAAAGAGAGACAGGGACAGGAAGGATGCCAGCATCCTTCCGGTCCCGGTCTCTTTTTCATGCCTCGGGTTCCTTCTGCTTTCTTTTTGGTTCTGCTGGTATTTACACCTAGACTTTGTAAGTTATACATGTAGAGGCACGTGTTCCAATAGCGAAATTCTAGCTCAGCGTCTTTTAAGTATTATGTTCTAAGTTTGATCAATAAAAAAAAACAAAAAAAACATATACGACCGCTAAGCATAATGCAGAAATAATATTGTTTGATTTGAGAATAATGGAACATTGCATTTGTTAATCGAAATGTAATACGTTTTAAGCCTCCTTGTTTCTTTTCACGAAATGGTCAACATATCTAAACGTTTCGTGCGCTTTTTTTGCACTTTGTAAAAATTCATGTAGGACTTGATACTTCCGTGAAAAATAAATTTTGATATACGCACTAGCGAAGAATATGGGCCGACCAGAATTTTAGAGAAAAAATTGCTATACAAGTTCCTAAAGTACTCTTTTGCGGTGTACGTGTGTGCCTGTAGTCTGTCTAGTGGATTCAAGAGCATTCCTGAAACGTTCACACGTGCTGGCTGCATGCGACACGTATACATCAATTAGCCCAAAATACAAGAAACGCCATGATAATATCAAAATGGTATTAAACGTGATCAGTCGGCATACGAAATTACTGCGAATGACTGTGGCAACACCGTTACGTTGGTTTGGTTTTGGACCCAAGACCTGAAATACGTATCAGACAACCAGTCAATATATTTTATTATAACGAAGTTTCTACTTCAAAACATTCAGTACAAGCTAAGCTAAGCTTCTACTGAAAGTTATGAGGGCAGGATACCGAATCCGTGGTGGGTGAACTCAGCCAATGCAGAAATTGGGTGGCCCTAAAAAGGGCCTTTTGAGATGAAGTCCGCTGAACAGGCGAGGCTTCTTCACTTGCAGGTGCTTGTGAGGACGGCGCAAACGGTCACAAAGGCGTCGAATGTGACCCACCCAATGGGCGAGTAGACATTGCACAGAAGCCTCAGGAAATCGCCACTGACGGGGTAGCCGCAGTGCGTGAGAGCTGTCTGGAGGTGGCTGCTGGGGATACAGGCACGTCGCTCAAGGTCGAATTCCTTGAATACTTCCGACCAAGACTCCACAGCTACGCAGGCCATGCCCAGCAGGTCTTCGCAGTCGGAGGCACCCCTGACGGTGCAGCACTCGAGCACGAGCGCTGCTGTCCGTGGCAACACCGGTGGGTGCCTTCGCCGTTGGGCGAGACGGAGAAGGAGCTCTTCAACGAGCCGAGGCGTCCATCGTGATCTTCCAAAAGAATGAGTAGAGTGAGAATTGTGCTTCCCTTTTTATACTCCGATCTAGGCTGTCCCTTATTGGCGCAGGATGTTTTCTGTCTGCTCAAGTTCGAACCCGCCCCTTTTCTCTCTGTGCAGGTCCCCCCTTCCGCCATTTATGCACCTGCGTCTCATGGCACTCTGTCTTTTGTGGAAAGCTGGTTCGCGCCAATTGAGGATTAGTTCAAGGCCAGGTGTCAACACTGCAGTGACACGTTATTTTCGCACGAAAACCCTTTCCCTCGCTTGAGGGATCAAGATAAGGGAGCCAGCTGTGTCGGATGGTGGCCCCACCATTTTGGGTGGCATTCGGAACGCTGAAAATATAAATGCCGGATTATCGGAATCCGGGAATTTGAAACACCGGAAATGCAAAACTTCGAATACAGAAAAAAATGAAAATTTACATTGCCGGAATATTAAAACATCATAATGCCGAAACGTCAAATTGTCTGCATCCCCGAGTTATAGTGAAATAATAAAGTATCTTCCCAAGATGAAGGTTCTGCCAGCCTTCTACGATGTGCAAACGCTTTCGCCCTCTTTTCCAACAGTCATGTTTTCTTCGCATATGGTTCGAGCCTTAAAAAAATAAAAAATACATATTTCTGCATATCTCATCGTATATCTATTCCAAATTGGTTATTGCATTTCAGACAGACAAGTTACGCGTTATTCCTTGTAGAAATCTTCAAACGTCGTCATTGTGCCGGTTGCACAGAGGACCCGCCAAACCATTTTCGCCTAACCTTTTCTTCTTGCTTCATGAGCTAAGGGGTTTGCGTCTAGTCGCTCACTCGACGTTGCCTCCGACTCTATCTTTCTCCATTTCCGTGGTGGTGATGAGCCGGAATAGCACGGCTTCCGTGCATCCCCTTCATCGAGATGACCATGTGAGTACCCTTTTACAGGAAGGTCGGTCTTCACTCTGGGATTGCATTCTCCTCGCTTCTCGCAACTACAAAAGTGTCTAGAATTTACTTTCTTGTTAAACACGTAAACTTAGCATTCTTTGCAGCTAAGTTTTGCTTTTTTCCCTTCTGAGAGCACAGCGCACCGCGTCTTCGTCCATTTCGTTCCGAATCAATAGAATTTTACTAGGTTTTTGGCGTTATATCATTTCGCCATTTCAATTCTTCGGCGTTTTGAAGTAGGGCCTTTTCATTATTCAGCCTCTTAATTTTCGGAATTTTGATAGCGACCCTTACCTTATATTTAATGTGACTTTAATGTGACTACAAGGATTCCTTCGTGCATATTATGTTTTTATCTCAATATTAACAGTTAAAGCGTACCAGGTGATCGAAATTATCCTGGAGCCTTAACCTACGGCGTCTCTTTATTAACATTTAAATGGCATTAACGTGCATGTACTGGAATCTCACGGTTCAGTGAGTTAGGCACCCCCCCCTTGTGAAGAGTTGAGAGTTCACTTCCAATTCATTTTCAGTCCCCTTCCAGTCAATGACACAGAAATGTTACTGAGCTTTGCTGTGACCATCCCTAGTTGGTGGTCGTTAAGGAGTTTCGCAGAACTGCTTATTGTAGTACACGAGGGAAGATCCACGTGACCTAGATCACAGGATCTAAAGCGTGATCACGTGACTAGGATCCCGTGATCACGCGGACTATTGTGTGCATAAAAGCCAGTTGACAGAAACGCGCATTCCAGGAAATGCACGAAACACGTGGCACGGGTGGGGAGAAGCACCAAGCGAACAAAACCGAGATAACAGGGGTGGGAGGGGGGTGGGGGGTGGAAAAGATGTTCAGAATGAAAATAGCCCATTGTGCTGAAATTCCACCACGCTCAGCACGTTTTTTTTTAAAAGGCACCCAGTGCGCGGATTGCCATTTCTCTACCAAGCAGTCTAGATGGGTAGTCAGAAGCAGAGAATAAGCTCCACCTCGTAAAGCCGACCATAGAAGATCGGGAGTCATGCTCACACCAAGAACGTTTCATGGAATTAGTTTTATGTCGCTTACGCATTGAACACACGCACCTCATAAACAATTTCTTACTAGCAAAAGAAGACAAACCTCTGTGTGAGATATGCGGATGTGAGCTATCAGTAAATCACATTTTACTGTCATGCACCAAACTGGAAGAACTAAGAAAAAAACGTTTTACCGTATTTTTACAGGGAACATGTACCACTCCATCCAGCATAGCTCTTAAGTGAAGACGCACTAGTTGATACCTCGTACGGTTTTAGCTTCCTGACAGAAGCAGGCATTCTAGACAAACTATAAATTCATACCCAACGCCGTCTAAACACGCAGGAACACCTCGTTGAACTTCTCACTAATGAGAAGAAGAACGAGGTCTTTTTAACCTGTTGGTATCCTCGGGGCCCTTGCCTGGACAAGGACTCGGCGAGGTATTCCAAAATTTTAAGAGAACCATACCACGTGTTTGGTGCATGATGGCCTAAGTTGTTTATGCACCATAAAAACCAAACCTATAACGAGATTATTGAGTCAGATTCTTCAATTTAGAAGTTGTAGGTCGTCAGTTTTTAATGTTATTTGACTTATATTTAATTCTGAGGATCACGTCGTCATCAAAACACGGCATTCCGAAAATGTGCGGCAAGGGACACTGTTCCAACATAAACTGAAAGCGCTGGGTAGCGGACTAGTTCCAAAGCCACCTATTCAACTGTTTGCGCAAACTCTTCACAACTGCTTCTCTGACGAAACGAAAACACCGCAATGACCTTTAAGGAGCTGTTCATTCGCTGTTTTTTGCGTCTAACCTGTGGTCTTGGCGTATCTTCTAAAGTCTCGTTATCGAGAACATAGGTGCGATTTTCAGAGACGGCGTCCAGAATTTCGATACCGGTGAAACGGGCGATATACTCACGCAGCACATAAGACACTTCTGGTTAAATAATCCCCAATGGTCAAACTTATTCGTTGTATCCTACAGCGGCACTTATCGCAATCATTATCGCTCCTACAGCCCTGGAAAATAGTATCGCATTTACTAGCGTAATGATCGCACCTTTTATTTGCGAAAAAAAGTCACCCAGATTTGGGGATGCGATCATTACGCGGGGTAATATTTTCTGGAGAAGAATCAAGTTGTAGCTTGGAATTCTTGCGATGTCTACCGTAAGCATAGCCAAAGGAAGAGGTCTAAGAAGACCCATCTTTGCATTGAAAGCACATGTTCTCATCACTTTGCAAATATTGCTCTACGAATTACACAGGCGCAAAATTCGCAAAAGAATGTAGAGTGTGGAAGGGGGGGGGGGGGGCACAAAACAAGCAGCCGCCGTACTGCTTTGCGCAGTGGTTGCATCGAGAAAGATGAGCATGTTGTGTCATAACCGCAATAACCATCACATGCATCTCCCCGTCCCGTCGTGGGTGCAGCCCGCCGATGTCGCCCCCCTAAACGGAGAGTGAGCGTCGTCTCCGGATCAAAATAATGTTCCTTGCCTGCCTGCTGCATTGCCGCGTGCAATAATTATATGAGTCCATATGGTCTGGTGTATATATATATATATATATATATATATATATATATATATATATATATATATATATATATATATATATATATATGATTCTGTACATCTCAGAAAACTTACGCTGTGGCTACAGAATAAAAATGACCCCTATATTACAACAAATGATCGTTCAATGATCCCCACTCAATCTTTGGCTCGCCGACTCTTCAGTGACCTGCCTTCTCTGACACCTTGTGATGTGATGTCAGCAAACGCCACGAGCGCATGCGTGAATGTCTGAGTGACATGACGTCACTCTGGAGTTGCCTACTTAAACGACTAACGCAAGAAGCCTGTGTTCATTCCTGTCTCGCGCCTGTTACTTCAGTGGCGACGAAGATGGGAAATGAACACAGGTTTATTGCGTTAGTCGTTTAAGTAGGCAACTCCAGAGTGACGTCATGTCACTCAGACATTCACGACAGACATGGGGTTTCGATCTCGCACCCTCTCTTCAGACGAGCGAAATTATGCCCAAATTGAGCGTGAAGCCTTAGCGGTGGTGTTTGGCGTGACGAAGTTCCTCGAGTACTTGCTGGGGAACAAATTTATACTGATCACGGATCATAAACCGCTGTTGCGCCTTTTTAGTTCCCGAGAAGGCCAATACCGCCTTTGGCAGCAGCAAGAATACAGCGCTGGGTTCTTTTACTCGGTGGCTACAAGTACTCCATTCAGTACAAACCGGGAAAGGATGTGATTGTGGCTGACGCTTTGAGCCGTCTTGCCGTGCAAATGCCTCACGATGACAACACAGTGAAGTCAATGTTGAAAGAGGAACGAGAGTATGTGCTGCTCGCAGACCATCTAGACACCGGACTCGTGTCGTCGCGCAGTTTGGCCGAATTGACAGCACGTGATGGCATGCTCAGGCCTATTATGCGTTATATTCGGGAAGGCTGGCCAAGAAAACTGCCGTCAACACAAAAGCGTTGCGGCCGTTGTTCCAGAAGAAGGACGAGTTAACCGTGCAGCCACAGTATTGTTTATTGTCATCTGAGGGTGCCATATACCTAACATACAAAGCTTCTGAAATTTCATCAAGCCAATGTCGCGAAAGTACGAAAAATACATTTTGTATTTTTTGACGTCAGCGCGGAGATTTCGGCGCTAAATTGAAATAGGAAATTTCATACACATAATTGGGTATTTTGTGAATGTAAACAACTACATGATTCATCGTAACAATGTGATTTTTCGGCAGCACATCTGGCTATATTGCGATAAGGAATCATCAGATGGACGCATGCAATTTTCTGAGAAAACACCGCGCAACCAAAGATATACGGACAGCCTATTCTGCCTCAAGCATCAACTGCTTTTTTTTTTTGCATATGTCATCAATTCATACATAGAGCTTTGTGGAAGTAACTTCTACCAAACTCCGTTCGTTTCATCTCTAGGGGCCTAGGCGAATTTTTTTTTTTTTTTTTTTTTTTTTTTTTTTTTTTTTTTTTTTGGGGGGGGGGGGGGGGGGTCGTCACCTTCTGACGCACCGCCGGATGGAGCCGGGGAGGCAGGTGTAGTCCAGTGGCATTTTCTGTTTTCTATGCCATGGCGAAAAAAATGTGTGTGAGGGGTGGGGCACGGGTCTGGTGTGCCACCCCCTGGCTGCGCCGCTGGCCCCATCCATCCTCTCCGCAAATATCTTTCTCTCCTTCATGGAAAGGTACCTATTACAATGTGCAACCCATATTAGCGAAATTAGGCAGCCCAGGAAAAACTTTTAGGCTATAGGTTCATCGAGGCATTTCCTATTTTTTTGAGAAAGAATGTAGAACCTATAAATAACAGCCCTGTGTGATTGTAAATCCGCCTAAAACGTATAGTAAGGGGAAATATGACGTCCGTTCGTGTCTTCAACATTTAGTAATGCTTCCTCGCGCCCGCCCACACATATGATAAAAGTAGTATCGAAATTATTTCTTACCGAAGTTCACTGTGACCACTCGTAAGTTGTGGTTAAATCATTTCGCTGAAGTGCTTATTGCAGTACATAAGGCAAGACCAGCTGACCACAACCACAAATGCGTATAGTTACCAAGAAGGTCTTATCATCGCGCTTTGCAGGAAATGTGGCCAACACATTATCAGTCTGTAAAAATCGGTGCAGGACTTAATACGTTCGTTAAAAACGAAGTTTTACATAACTCAGGTGCGATGCATCATCCCTACCAGAATTTTAGAGAAGAAGTCCTGGCAAGTTTTAAAAGGGTACTTTAACTTGAAATTGACATGATTTCAAAATCCGTCAATGGAAACATCGGTATAGTTGCATTAATACCCGACGATCATGCAATACACGCAGGACGGGATACTAGGTGGTTGGTGGTGAAAAAATTCGTAAACATGGAGTGAGGGGGCTACAGCCGACGGGTCCACAACAGGACTTGATTTCTTCAAGGATGCAACTGATTTCTCTAGAGCTTGTGTGTATATGCTTTGCACCCTCCCCTCTAATGCAAACAAAGGAGGAGCAGAAGGCAACCGCGAAAGACGGGGGGAGAGTGAGACGGAGAGGCAACGGTGGAGAATTGGATGAGTCAGGCGGAAGCAGGAATTCCATGAAAATAAAATGGGTGGTGAGAGGGGCGTGGACGTTTCGCTGCCACTTAACAATGGCACGTTAAAAATTTTTAGAAAGGCTTAACTCTCATCAGCTTTGGCTGTGTATGTACGCTACCCGATGGATTTAAGAGCATTTCTCAAACGTTTAGACGTGCTGGCTGGAGTGTTTAAACACGTGAATAAGGTATGTGTCGCTAGCTTTTCTGTCTATTGAAGATCGTAGGTTTGATGTACGTTTCTAAAGTTTGAAGTCGCCGAAGCTGTGACCTGCCGCATTAAAGCGCAGTGGCACTACTTATACATTTCGAGTTGGAAATAAAACCCCGGACTCTTGCATGGCAAGCAGGTGTTCCTGTCCCCATGCACGCCTGTACTCTAAATTGACCATTTGCGGAAATCTGCAAGACGGCTTTCCTGCAAGGTTGTTTTCCAACCAAAAGCTCTCGTTCCCAGACTGCTTTCCAGGCTCACTGTGCTTTTACCGCTCCTAATTCCAGTGAAGGCACGCGAGTACGACAAAACGACTTTGTTGTCGACCCCGCCTCGTACGAACCCTGCCTAGGATTGCATTGTGGACGAGGCACCTGTCGTTCGTAAAGAAGGGGGGTGGGGGGGTGGCGAGAAGGCAAAAACACAATGAGCGACAAAAGAAGTCTGGCAACGAGAGCTTTTGGTTGGAAAACAAGCTTGCAGGAAAGCCGCCTTGCAGATTTCCGCAAATGGTCAATTGCTTCAAAAAACATAAAAAAAAAACACTACATCAAGGTTATGCAGTGCGAAGATATTCATTAGCACATGTAATATTGCGTGAATCACGCCGGGCGCCAATACAGGTCTATTGCGCAGCGATGGTTGGTTTAAAGGAACGTTAATCACAATGCACACAATGCATAATTAACTCTCGTTATTAACCAAAACATCGGAAACATGTGCAGCCGCACGTGTTGCCTCGCTGACACGTAGTGCGTACCTCGCCAACTCGCAAATGGGAAAATTGTGTCCTAGTCGGCCCTTACGCAACAGTATTTGGAGTAGCCATTGCAAGGTAATTTCAAAGGGCCACTTTACAGGTGAGCAGACGTTCGTTTACTTGCGCCAGGCTTTAATTTTCAACTGAGAATCGAAGGCAGGCTAACGATTCAGAGGGTTGTGCGAACAGTGTCCGATTAAGCTATCGGGTTCTACTCTGGAACGTGAGGCTGAAGCGTATTGCAAGTTTCTGAACAAACAATCCCCCCTACTGTTCGGAAAGCGTAATAAAACAGGCGCGTGTAATTGTCATAAAAACACACGCCTGCAATGCTTACTTGCATCCGCGTGCCACTTCAAGCCATGTGTTCTTACAGGTTAACAAAAATTATCCATCCAGAAGCATTCCGCTGTGCACTTGTGAGATATTTCTACATTTCATAGAAAGGAACGATAGAGGTTAAATGAAGGACAATCGTAGTCATTGCACGTCCGCCCATTGTGTATTGTAACAGTGAATGAGACGTCATCCTTATGTTCAGCATTGCTATACATAGTTTGCATTGACGTCACCATGGCCGCCATCTTAGGGCCCCCCAGCTGAACCATGACATCAAATTAGTGCCGGTGCCCCTTCCGTTCCTTTATGTTACCCCCCTTGGCGTGGCTCACGAACAGAAGAACGTGGGGAGAACACAAAAGAAGAACGCGGGGACCGTCCTCCTCTGCACTGACGTTCTCTAATTGAGATAAAAAGTCACGGTTGCCGCCATCTTAGAGACCCCAGTGCAGAGAACCTGTCTGTGACGTCACGTGAAAACTATGTATATGCTTCGTCGTGCACTGTAACTCGAACAGTAGTCGGTAATAGAACTTTGTTGAAAACTTCCCTATGACCATCCCTAAGTGGTGGTCAAAAAGTTTCCCTCAACATCTTATGGAAGTACACAAAGGAAGACCACGTGACCTAGACGAGTGGCCTCTAGGTGACGGCAGTACTTAGGATCGCGATTTCCAGGAAGTAGACCAAACAAGAGACCCAGGTGTTGAGAAAGAAGTCAACAAGGGAAGAGGAAGGGGTGGGTGGGGTTGGACTGCAAGTTGAAGCTTCAAAAATGCCATTGTGTAGAAATTCTTCCACGCTCAGCGAAGGTTGTATAAAAAGGCGACAAGTCGCCAGATTGTCATTCGACTCGCTGTCTGCCAAGCAGTATGGACGGGAGACTGGTGCGTGCCGTGGTCTTGCACCTGATTCGTCGTGGCAGGTCTTGGCCCATCACGACATCGACGGTGGTGCTTGGTTCTCAGGTATGCCCTGCGCCGTGGGGTGAGAGGGCGCGCCAACCTTATCTCCTTCGCGTGCGAAGCAGTAGAGAGGTGGACGGCCATTTACGAAGACCCCGAACACGGCGGTCGTTTGTCGGGCGAACATCTACGTGGGGCGACCACAGAGTGCGGGTGCCCCTCACGTGTGAAGCCTGGCTCGCTTTTCTACGAGATGTTTACGAGCCCGACGCTCGCCTGTCCCTGGATGACTTCATCAAATTTTCTGCTTTGGCCACACGTCACCATCTTTGAGCAGATACCTCAAAGGCCACCTTGAGCACCCTTCCTCAAAGGCCCTTTTCAGGGCCACCCATTTGCTGCATTGGTGGAGATCGCCGTGTCGAGTCCGCTCCTCGTTTCCCTCAATTTCATTCTAAATACGGGTACCTCTATTGCAATCGGTCTCACAGTGGGCTCAGTTGACCTGTTTCTGCTTTTTGTTTGTGGTTAAACAGAGAAAAGACCGCTGTCAATTCAGTAGTTCGGTACGCCATATTATCGCAATCATTGAACTTAAGCCACTGTCGTGTCAAATATAACGTCACTGAAAATTGCGCCCCCCCAATATTCGCTGTTGTATTTTAGCATTATGTTGCCCCTGTAAATACCTACAAAAAAATAGGAGCGTCCCCGGAGAATAGCTGCCTTATTACCTACCAGAACTCGTAAGTAACAACGCGCTGGCAAGAAAACTCAAACCGTTCTCCAGGTCCTTTTCCATGCTGAGAAGGAGGGCTCACGTGCAGGCGGCTTTTTCGTGCTCACGTAGCCACCTATGTTTACACGAAAACAGCCCTGCCTCCCGTGTCACTCAGCGTTCCCTGAAACCGAAACTGCGGCCGGGCGGTATAAAACCTTTTCGAAATATTTTATCATCATGGGCCGGAGCAAACGAGCGTTCCAGCCATAATAAGTGAGTCGTTATCTGCTAATGGTAACACAAAAAAAAAAAAAAAAAAAAAAAAAAAAAAAAAAAAAAAAAAAAAAAACAAGAGGCAAAATTTGTGTGCCAGTGCTTCTTTAAGGTAGAACGCCGCTTGTCGTACCTATCTGCAGGGCGTTTTCTTGCGCCATAAAACGCTACTGATCCTTATGCAGAATTCTTATGCAGAACAAGCTGATCATTATGCAGAACAAAAGCTGTTGTAGGTTGAGCGGTCGTCGTTTGTGTTCCTTCCATGTGTTTTCTGCGGTCCTGTGAGTGAAAACTAACTCAGAATTCGCATTAGGCAGTATCGTAATCATCGGTGATTTTTTTTATCTTTCTAATCGCAGCTTCTTTCTCACGTACCCTTCACACATTTCGAGAAATAAATCCTTACCAGCGTTGTCACCGTGTTAAGTGGTGTACGAAATTCCTTCAATGTGTCGAAAAATGTATGTTGACCAGACTGAAGAATGCGTCAACGATAGCATAAGAGAACATGCGAACAATGGGAAATATGCACGTGACGGGACAGATTTAGGTTTCCTGGCTACCCATTGCTTAACCGGTCACGATTGCTCACCCGACCTAAACCCGCTTGTCAATAAGAAAGATACGCGAAATACTCGAGAAATCGCAGAAGCAGAGCGCATTTCATATTCAAGCTAGTTGTGTGTAAGCCTCGCCGTCGTCGTTCGTGTTCTGTCTGTGTCCTTGCGTTGCAGAGTGTCAGAAACAAGCCGAAGTCACCACTTTATTGTTTGGACGAAATAAGAAGGGTTTGCGGAGGGTCAGTGTATCTTCGATGTCCTTCTATAGCAAGGGCTCAAACTCCCCTCTTCTAGCGGGCCGCTGTCACGAAGTTTAGTCCCACGAGCGTCGGGACAATGGATGTGGTAAAAGCCGGGGAGGGAAGATAGCTTGAACAGAATGGCTTTTAACGTCGCCGTATAAAAGAATGCTTCTCCCATATCCCATATATCGACCATTTCTGAAAAGAATTTCACATTAGGTTTCAGAAAAAAGAAAGAAAACATTAGCATACTCATCCCAAAGAACTATAAAAACCTGGACGCCAACTCTAAAATATATAGAGTTTTCGTTCCTGCGTGGCCTTTCATCTTATAGTGACCGCATGAGGTTACCTCACTATGAAAATATGCTTGAGACCAGTCACGTCTGGTATACTTGAACTAAGCGCTATTTATTTATATAGGCGACAAAATAATGCGAGTGGTATTAAGCAACGTAACAAAACTATTCCGTGTGATGCGGCGGACTTCTAGCGAACGGTCCGGGGGCAGCATGCGGCCCACGTGTTTGAGACCTCTGTTCTATAGCGACTAGAAACAGAGAATGCTCGATAACAATATGCGCTTTTTGCTTATTTTACCGTGGGTATTGTAAACAAGCACGTGCTTGAAGCTTACTGTCAGGCTTGCGTATTTTTAGTATTCATCAGTTTGAAGTTGGGCCTCGCCCTGTCCTGTATACGTTTATCCTTTAGATCGAAAGCGCTCATGATATCATAAGGGCCTGATTTAGGAAGCATAGTTATGCAACGTTGCTGTCAGTAAGCGCTTTTACGTGAAATGGAAAAAAAATAAAACGAAACTGGGAATAACATCTGGGGTAGGAGGGGGGAGAAACTTACCGCTTTAGATTGCCGTAGCTAAATGTGCGACTCGGTGCATATGCGCGCACTTCTTACAGCGCGGGCGTACAACTGAGGGAAACGTGGAATGGACTCGTGATAGCGGATCTCCACCAATGCAGAAATTAGGTGGCCCTGAAAAGGGGCTTTGAGCAAGGACGGCGGTGGTTGCTCAGCAATGGCGACGTGTGGTGAGAGCGCAGGCTTTGAGAAAACCATCCAGGCTCAGGAAGCCATCGTGCTCGTACACCTCTCGTAGGTAGGTGAGCCAGCCGCCAGACACAGTGTTGCCGCACTGTGCGGGTGCAACGTGGAGAAGATCACCTAACATCCAGCCCCCCGTTTTAGGTGTCGAAGCGTTCGAACACAGATGACCAACTCTCGACAGTTTCACACACGAAGGTTACTAGGTCGGCGCGATTCCCAACACCACGGTGTAGGCCGTACTTCAGAGCTACAACCACTGTCGATGGCATGATCGGCTTGGACCTTCTTCGTAGCGTCACCTGCAAAAGCACGGAGCGCACTGTACAAGAGTCCATACTGATTGACAGACAGCGAGTTGAATGGCGATGCGACCATGTGTCGCCTTTTTTATACGGCCCCCCTCAGCGTGCCAGAATATTTGCACAATCACCTTCTTGACCCTGAACTTCCCTTACACCCCCCCCCCCCCCCCCGTTTATACAATTCACGCGGTGGTTCACCATGTGAACTGTCTGACTCATGCTTTGGGCCCTTTCCTGGAAAGCGCGGTAGCACAAACTCCTTGCATACAACAATAGTTCATGAGCTGGTGTCTTTCCTTGTGTACTACGATACACAGTTCACAGAAATCTTTGAACCAACGCTTAAGGAGGCACATAGGGAACTTGGTAACCGCAGAGTTCAGTATCAGGAGTATCGTTCGAGTTCAGGCGCATGACTATGCAAATAATAATGTTTAAGGGATGAACAGACTTACATGACATGATTCCTCCTTACAGTATGAAACGGGCGAAATCAGAATGGCGCTGGCATTTTTTATGTTTCTTCGTCCATTTCTGTTTCTAAAAAAAATACTGAAATACCTTATAGAACATATGGCCGACATGTTTTGACTGGGACATATCCTAATTTTTCTAGTATGGAAGAAAATACATTGAAGGCGTAAAGGAGTACTGACACAAAATTTCGAAGTCGAGATAATTTGTGGAATAAATTTGTGTGGACAAACACGCATCATCTACAATATATCAACGTAAAATATAGCTTATAACATATTTAAAATCAATGTCAGAGAGCGTGTCCCGGCATCGCACGCGAAACGTGCCTCTGATTTTCTTGTAAAGAACCAAACGTCCCATGCGTGACGAGTTAGTAGAGAGTTTTAGTGACGGGGACCCCAGCCTACCGCGAACTTACGCTCTTGCGTTCCCTTATACTTCCAGCTGCACCCACGGAGAATACAAAGGAACGCAAGGGCGTGCGTAGGCGG
The DNA here is from genome assembly GCA_030522465.1 of Rhipicephalus appendiculatus. Taxonomy (NCBI): domain Eukaryota; kingdom Metazoa; phylum Arthropoda; class Arachnida; order Ixodida; family Ixodidae; genus Rhipicephalus; species Rhipicephalus appendiculatus. The sequence continues at coordinate 25,465 of JALIZH010027754.1, forward strand.
GAGGCTGGGGGTTCCCCGGCACTAAAACTCTCTAGTGTTGTCTGCCGCGATCCGTGCTAGTATTCTCTCCTATCCAACCTTTTGAACAGAAAGAGGGGACAGGCTTCCGCGGGCGTACAAAGGATGATGTTCTTGCCTCGGCAGTAGATTTTTGTGGAGTCACGCATATTACAATGTCGAGGAGGGAGCATTCCTTGAAAAAAGCTGTCAATTCGTGGCTCACGTGCACGCGGTTTTTTTGTGCTGAGGTAGCCAGCTATGTTTACACGAAAACAACTCGTCCTCCCGTGTCACTCAGCGTTCTCTTAAACCGAAATTGCGACTGGGTGGTGTAAAACCTCTTCCAAATAATTTATCATCATGTGCCAGAGCAAACGAGCGTTCAAGCCGTAATAAGTGGGTCGTTATCAGCTTAAGCTAACAAAAAAAATAAAATATGCAAAATTTTTGAATCAGTGCTCCTTTAAGGCTGAGCGCGGCTTGTTGTAAGCATTTGCAGGCCTTTTTCTGCCAGAAATTTGCTCGCGCCTATTTTAATAAGCCTTACCGCAAAGTAGACAGTGTTGTTCACAAAAATCACTGGTATATGATTAAAGATGCATTCATGCAAATAGTCATGTAATGGCCAATTATTTGGCTTTTGGGACGTGCGAACGCTTTGTTTTGCTGCTAATCTATAAACGAGCAATTTTTTTTTCAGTACCAGTGAGCACACATTTTATTAGATTCAACTGCTGGCGCGGTGTCTACAAGAAACATGATTGTACCTTTTAACGCTATTGCGTTAAAGAGCTCGTTTCGCAGAAATTCCGGCGTCGGTGGCAGCGTCGTTGATTGTGAGCGAAAAATCATCTTGTCCGTGACCGAAAAATTGACAAAGATGCAAATAAAACAAATAATAAAGAATTCCGGGTCCGAATGAGGATCGAACCCGGGTCGTCTGCGTGGCAAGCAGGTGTTCTACCACGCAGCCACGCTTCTGCTTGTGATTACACATAAAATAACTTCTTCTGCTTGGAATTGCAGTGAAAATAACATTCATGTTTTGCAAACACGCGCGTCCTGTATACAGGCGTCACAATACAACATGTAATATCGCCGTAATATTGCGTGGTACAAGCGTGCATAGCCATCGCGCGTCAGAAGATGTGAATATCATAACAACATTGTGGTTCAAAGCCGTGTACCCATTACAAAAGGCACAAACGTTACTGCGCGTATTCCCTTAAGACCACGAAGTGGGTGCATAGCAACTTCGAAAACATTTACCGCGCATAATTGCTCGTTGTCTAAAGCATGCTACGCATTACATAGTGTGCACTAAGGGATTGACGTAAGGTCTAGGGACAGGATATCGCTCTCGCGTTCAACTCTTAAAGGGGAAGCTTAAAGGTCCCCCCAATTTTTTATTAGGCATTTCCGTAAGGTGGCCTGATATATTGCAAAAAAAAAGAAAACTATTCGCATATGATGAAGATGCTAGTGACCCAAGCATCTTCATCATATGCGGCGTCGCCATCGCCGTCGGGGGCGTAACTGATAGACATGAAAAAATAACACGAGAAAAAAGTATCCAGGATCGAATGGGATTTGAACCCACGCCTTCTGAATAGCAGTCGAGTATTCTACCACAGACACACGCTGGCGCTCGAAAACCAATTGCAAAAAGACCCTGTACAAGCAAAATGTCGGGCGAGGAACCACGTTAATCTATGCAATATAGCGTGGCAAAAAGTAAAATACCAACCGATCATCACACAATGCTAATTTTGCAAAGTGTGTATGGTTTAATACTTCCCTTTCAGCGCAAAGTGCTCAGCCATAATTCTTCATCGTCATCAGCCACACGCACCATCAAGAATGCGCACATAATACCTTACAGACAGTGGCGTAGCCAGGAGGTGGCACACCGGGACCGTGACTCCCCCCCCCCCGCCACCGCCGTTTTTAAAAATTTTTTGCAACGTAGGCTACACTGCCCGAGGCTGAACAGTTTCTCGCGGCTTCTGGACAGCCGTTCTGCGCATGCCCGTGGACAGTGACGTCACACGGCGCACATCTCGCGCGCCCGAGAAGTCCATGAAAGCTCCTGGCGCTTGAATCTCGTGAGCTCGCTCGCTAGTGCATCCGTCCGTCCGTCCATCTGTCCGCCCATCCGTAGCTCACGCTACGTATATCCTGACATAGCCGAGCAAAGCCACCGCCATTTTTTTTTGCCATGACGTACAGGAAACCAAAACGATACTCGGCCTCATCTGCATCCCCGGCCCCCACTTTAAATCAAGGAGTTGCCCCCCCCCCCCTCCCTCCCCAGAAAAATTTCCTGCGTACGCCTTTGCTTACAGATGTGCAGCTGGTACCTCGCTTATCCGCAGAAAGACGAATGATGCGTAGTGGGTGCTTGCTTACTGCACAAAAATTATGATTTATGGCGTAGTCGATACTTCACGGAGAGCCAAAACTTCAAACACAGTCAGCCCTCCCCAACACGAAGCTACGCTCAGAATTCGCAGTACCGTAACGTCGGTGATAATTTTTCTAATCGTAGCTCGTTTCTCGCTGACCGTTCACACATTTTGAGAAATAAATCCTACCAATGTTACTAAAGCCTGCGCTATCACCGCGCCTCAGCGGGCCAGAATATTTGCACAATGGCCTTCCTGACCCTGAAATTCCCTTACACCTCCCCCCCCCTCCCCCTTTACAATTCACGTGGTGGTTCACCACGTGAAGTGCAACACCACGTGTTCACCACCCTCTTATTGAGGTGGCGGCTTTCCCTCACTTATGAATCATGCTTTTGCCCCTTTCCTGGAAAGCGCCGTAGTAGAAACTGCTTACCTGCACAATAGTTCTTGAGGTTGTGTCTTTCCTTGTGTACGACGATACACAGTTCAGAGAAATCTTTGAACCAAGGCTTGAGGAGGCACATAGTGAACTTGGGTAAGAGCAAACTCTCGTATCAGGAGCATCGTTCGACTTGATGGGCACGAGGAAGCAAATAATAATGTTTAAGACATGAACAGACTTACATGACATGATTAAGCCTTGCAATATGACACGGCCGAATTCACAACGTCGTGCTTTGCTGTTTCTAAAATAAAGTGAAATACGTCATAGAACATATCACCAACATGTTTTGACTGGGATATATCCTAATTTTTCTGGTATGGAAGAACATACATTGAAGTCTTAAAAAATTACTGACACAAAATTTCGAAGGCGAGATAATTTGCGGGAGAAATTTGTGTGGACACACACGCATCATCTACGATATATCAACGGAAAATATAGCCTAGAACATATTTAAAATCAATGTCAAAAACATTACACCATCTCCCGCTAAAGGGAACCATGTGTAGATGTGAAGCAGCGGGCGCTAACGCTTACACTGGCGGTGGCGTTGACGCTGGCGCTATCGCAGCGTTGCGCAGGAGAGAAAACTGAGGAGGCGCAAAGCACGCAGTGATGGAGCGGTGTTTCCTACTGGAACATGCCAATCGCTGCTAACGGGCAATGAGAGACAGAAGACTCCGACTGGACACAGAGACTCGCAGTCGGCTTTTAGTTAACGCGCACGCTACGAATTTTTATTGTTCAACAACGCACAGGAGAAATCTCCCACCGGCACCACCTTGGAGGTCAAGATCCATTGCCATATATACGGGATGGACAATGAACGGTTGTGCAGCGCGAGCAGTCGGTTTTTTCAACCAAGAAACTCGCTAGCAGACGCTGCCTGCGTCGGCGTCGCGAGGCGAGAGAGGGGGGTAGCGTAGGAGAGGAGAGAGAGGGGGGGGGACGCGCATGCGCAGTGGGGGTGTGGACGCTGTGGGCAGGGATGCCTAGAGGAGAGAGGGGGGGAGCGTATTAGAGGAGAGAGAGGGGGGGACGCGCATGCGCAGTGGGAGCGCGGGGAGGGATGCCTAGAGGAGAGAGGGGGGGAGCGTAGGAGGGGAGAGAGGAGGGGGAGGCGCATGCGCAGTGAGGGTGTGGTTGCCGCGGGGAGGGATGCCTAGAGGAGAGAGAGGGGGGAGAGGAGGTTTTTTATTTTTTTGAAAGGTTTGCGCATGCGCAGTAAGGGTGGTCACGCCGGCACACCACCACCACCACCACCGTATTAAGCTTCGCCATAAGATGCTTCACATCTAAAAGCGTGTCCCGGCATCGCACGTGCAGCACGCCTCTGGTTTTCTTGTGAAGAACCAACAGCCCCATGCGTGACGAGTTAGTGTTGTCTGTTGCGATCCATGCGAGTGTTTTCTCCTATCCAACCTTTTGAACAGAAACAGGGTGCAGGCTCGCGCGGGAGTACAAAGGATGATGTTCTTGCCTCGACAGTGGATTTTTGGGGGGGGTCACGCATATTACAATTTCGCGGAGGGAGCATTCCTTGAAAAGAGCTGTCAAAGCGGGGCTCACCTGCACGCGGTTTTTGTTCTCACGTAGGGACTGTACACGTGCTTTCCGCACGTGGCGGGACACCTGCCGCACGTGATCGGAGAGCGAAAGACCGCCGCCGATACGCTCCTTCGCCCTCTGCTTGAGTACAGCAGGTGTCCCGCCACGTGCGGTGCGGCTGTGCGGAAAGCGCCTGCATAGTCCCGTAGCCAGCTATGTTTACACGAAAACAACTCGGCCTCCCGTATCACTCAGCGTTCTCTCATACCGAAACTGCGACTGGGCGGTATAAAACCTTTTCCAAATAATTAATCATCACGGGCAGAAGGAAACCAGCGTTCCAGCCGTAATAAGTGGCTCGTAATTTGCTTATGGTAATAGAAAAAAACAAGATGCTTTAAGGCAGAACGCGGCTTGTCGTAGGCATTTGCAGTGTTTTTTTTTTTCTGCGAGAAAATTGCACGCGCCTATTTTAACACGCCTTACCGCAAAGTAGGCAGATTTGTTCGCAAAAATGACCTGTTTGGGATGAAAGATGCATTCATGCAAACAGTCATGTAATGGCCAATTATTTGGCTGTTTCGACGTGCGAACGCTTTGCTTTGCTGGTAATCCAAAAGCCAACAAATTTCTTTCAGTACCAGTCAGCATACATTTTATTAGATTCAACTGCTAGCGTGGTCGCTACAAGAAACGTGATTCCACTTTTTTTATTCGGCATTTCCGTTACGTAGCCTGATATATTGCAAAAAAAAAAAAACTTCTCGCATATGATGAAGATGCTTTTGACCCAAGCATTACAAAGAGAGACAGGGAGGTTGTCAGCATCCTTCCGGTCCCGGTCTGTTTTTCATGCCTCGGTTCCTTCTGCTTTCTTTTGGTTCTGCTGGAATTTCCACCTAGTCTTTTAACTATACATGCAGAGGCTCGTGTTACAATAGCGAAATTCTAGCTCAGCTTGTTTTAAGTATTATGTTCTAAGTTTTAGCAATAAAAGAAACAAAAAAACATATATGTCTGCTAAGCATAATGCAGAAATAATATTGTTTGGTTGATTTGAGAATAATGGAACATTGCATTTGGTAATTGAAATGTAGTACGTTTTAGCTTCCTGGTTTCTTTTCACCAAACGTCAACATATCTACACGTTTCATGCGCTTTTTCTCACTTTGTGAAAATTCATGTAGGACTTGTTACTTCCGTGAAAAATAATTTTTGATATAACGCACGTGCGAAGAATACTGCCGACCAGAATTTTAGAGAAAAATTGCTACTCAAGTTCCTAAAGTACTCTTTTGTGGTGTACGTGTTGTGCCTGTAGTCTGTCTAGTGGATTCAAGAGCATTCCTGAAACGTTTACACGTGCTGCCTGCATGCGACACGTATACATCGATTAGCCCAAAATACCAGCAACGCCATGATAATATCAAAATTGTATTAAACGTGATCAGTCGGCATACGAAACTACTGCGAATGACTGTGGCAACATCGTTACGTTGGTTTGGTTTTTGACGCAAGCCCTGAAATACGTATCAGACAACCAGTCAACCTATTTTAATATAGCTAAGTGTACTTCTACTCAATGTTATGAGGGCAGGAGACCGGATTCGTGGTGGGTGAGCTCAGCCAATGCAGAAATTGGGTGGCCCTGAAAAGGGCCTTTTGAGAAGAACTCCGCTGAACAGGCGAGGCTGCTTTACTTGCAGGTGCTTGCGAGGACGGCGCAAAGGGTCACAAAGGCATCGAATGTGACCCATCCAATGGGTGAGTAGACATTGCACAGAAGCCTCAGGAAATCCCCACTGACGGGGTAGCCGCAGTGCGTGAGAGCTGTCTGGAGGTGGCTGGCGGGGATACAGGCACGTTGCTCAAGGTCGGCCTCACTAAACACTCCCGACCAAGAGTCCACAGCTTCGCAGGCCATGCCCAGCAGGTCTTCGCAGTCGGAGGCACCCCTGATCGTGCAGCACTCGAGCACGAGCGCTGCTGTCCGTGGCATGATCGGTGGGTGCCTTCGACGTTGGGCTAGACGGAGAAGGAGCTCTTCAACGAGGCGAGCGTCCATCGTGATCTTCCAAAAGAATGAGTAGAGTGAGAATTGTGCTTCCCTTTTTATACTCCCATCTAGGCTGTCCCTTATTGGCGCAGGATGTTTTTTGTCTGCTCAAGTTCGAACCCGCCCCTTTTCTCTCTGTGCAGGTCCCCCTTCCGCCATCTAAGCACCTGCGTCTCATGGCAGTCTTTCTTTCGTGGAAAACTAGCTCGTGCCAATTGAGGATTATTTCAAGGCCAGGTGTCAACACTCCAGTAACACATTATTTTCGCTCGAAAACCCTTTCCCACGCTTGAGGGTCAAGATAAGGGAGCCAGCTGTGTCGGATGGTGGCCCCACCATTTGGGTAGCATTCAAAACGCTGAATATAGAAATGCCGGATTATCGAAATCCGGGAATATAAAACAATGGAAAATTAAAAACTCGAATACGCAAAAAAAAAAGAAAATTTATATTGCCGGAATATGAAAACATCGAAATGCCGAAACGTCAAATTGTCTGCATCCCCGTGTTATAGTGAAATAATAAAGTGTCTTCCCGAGACAAAGGTTCTGCCAGGCTTCATCGATGTGGAAACGCTTTCGCCCTCTTTTCCAGCAGTCATGTCTCCTTCGCATATGGTTCGAGCCTTAAAAAATAAGAAATAAATATTTCTGCATATCTCATCCTAAAGCTATTCCAATTGGTTATTGCATTTCAGGCAGATAAGTTACGCGTTATTCCGTGTAGAAATCTTCAAACGTCGACATTTTGCCGGTTGCATAGAGGAGCTGCGAAACGATTTTCGCCTAACCTTTTCTTCTTGCTTCATGAGCGAAGGGGTTTGCGTCTAGTCGCTCACTCGACGATGCCTCCGACTCTAGTTTTCTCGATTTCCGTGGTGGTGATGAGCCGGAATAGCATGGCTTCCGTGCATCCCTTTCATCGAGATTACCATGTGAGTGCCTTTTACAGGAAGGTCGGTCATCACTCGGGCATTGCATTCTCCTCGCTTTTCGCAACTACAAAAGTGTCTAGAATTTACTTTTTGTTAAACGCGCAAACTTAGCTCTCTTTGCAGTTAAGTTTTGCTTTTTCCCTTGTGGGAGCACAATTCATCGCGTCTTCATCCATTTCCCTCCGAAACAATTAAATTTTACTAGGTTTTCGGCGTTATATCATTTCGCCATTTCAATTGTTCGGCGTTTTCAAGTAGGGCCTTTCATAATTCAGCCACTTAATTTTCGGCATTTTGATAGCAGCCCTTACCTTATAAGCACTTTAATGTGACTACAAGGATTCCTTCGTGCATATTATGTTTTTATCTCAATATTAACAGGTAAAGCGTACTAGGTGATCGAAATTATCCGGAGCCTTAACCTACGGCGTCTCTTTATTAACATTTAAATGACATTAACGTGCATGCACTGGAATCTCACGCTTCAGTGAGTTAGGCACCCCCCCCCTTGTGAAGAGTTGAGAGTTCACTTCCAATTCATTTTCAGTCCCCTTCCAGTCAATGACACAGAAATGTTACTGAGCTTTGCTGTGACCATCCCTAGTTGGTGGTCGTTAAGGAGTTTCGCAGTACTGCTTATTTTAGTACACGAGGGAAGATCACGTGACCTAGATCACAGGATCTAAAGCGTGATCACGTGACTAGGATCCCGTGATCACGCGGACTATTGTGTGCATAAAAGCCAGTTGACAGAAACGCGCATTCCAGGAAATGGAGGAAACACGTGGCACGGGTGGGGAGAAGCACCAAGCGAACAGAACCGAGATGACAGGGGGGTGGGAGAGGGAGTGGAAAAGACATTTATGATCAAAGTTGCCCATTGTGCTGAAATTCCACCACGCTCAGCACGGGTGCTTAAAGGACGCCCACTGCGTGGATCGCCATTTCTCCACCAAGTAGTCTAGATGGGAGTCAGAAGCAAAGAATTAGCTCCACCCCGTAAAGCCCACCATAGAAGATCGGGAGTCATGCTCACACCAATAACGCTTCATGGAAGTAATTTTATGTCGCTTACGCATTGGACAAACGCACCTCACACACAATTTCTTACTAACAAAAGAAGACAAACCTCTGTGTGAGAGATGCGGATGTGAGCTATCAGTAAATCACATTTTACTGCTTGTGTCTCGCTTTAATTCCGCTACCCCTTCCCCCCCTTTATGCCGGATCGTCAATAAAGTTGTTTCACTCACTCACTCACTGTCATGCACTAAACTGGAAGAACTAAGAAAAAAACGTTTCACCGTATTTTACAGGGAACATGTACCACTGCATCCTACATAGCTCTTAAGTGAAGACGCGCTAGTTGATACCTCGTACGGTGTAGCTTCCTGAGAGAAGCAGGCATTCTAGACAAACTATAAATTCATGCCCTACGCCGTCTAAATATAGAGGAACACCTCGCTGAACTTCTCACTATTGAGAAGAATGAGGTCTTTTTAACCTGTTGGTATCCTCGGGGTCCTTGCCTACACAAGGAGTCCGCGAGGTATAACCAACCACGCGTTTGGTGCATGATGGCCCATGTTGTTTATGCACCATAAAAACCAAACTTATAACGAAATTATTGAGTCAGATTCTTCAATTTAGAAGTTATAGGTCGTCAGTTTTTAATGTTATTTGACTTATATTTAATTCGAAGGATCACGTCGTTATCAAAACACGCATTCCGAAAATGTGCGGCAAGGGACACTGTTCCAACATAAAGTGAAAGCGCTGGGTAGGCGACGAATTCCAAAGCCACCTGTTCAACTATTTGCGAAAACGATCCACAACTGCTTCTCTGACGAAACGACAACACCGCAATAACATTTAAGGAGCTTTTTAATGCTCTGATTTTTGCGTTTAACCTGTGGTCTTCGCGTATCTCCTAAAGTATCCTGCTCGAGGACGTAGGTTCGATTTTCAGAGACGGCGTCCAGAATTTCGATAGCGGTGAAATGGGAGAAATACCCACGCACAACATAAGGCACTTCTGGTTAAGGAATCCCCAATGGTCAAAATTACTCATTGTCCCCTACAGCGGCACTTATCGTTATCATTATTGCTCCTACAGCCCTAGAAATTAGTATCGCATTTGCTGGCCGAATGACCACACTTTTTTCTGCAAAAAAAAAAAATCCCCGAGACTTGCGGGGACGATCGTTACACGGGGTGATATTTTCTGGAGAAGAATCTAATAGCAGCTTTGAATTCTCACGATGTCTACCGTAAACATAGCCAAAGAGTCAGGTTGAAGATGACCCATCTTTGCATTAAAGGCACATGTTCTCTTCGCTTTGCAAAAAATTGCTCCACGAATGACACGCAAAATTCGCAAAAGAATGTAGAGAGTGTACGGGGGGGGGGGGGGGGAAGCAGCCACCGCACTGCTTTGCGCAGTGGTTGCATCGAAAAAGATGAACATGTGGCGTCATAACGGCAATAACCATGGTTTCAGCGAGCAATCGTTCTTTAAGAACATATGCTTTGTTGTGTGAGTATTATATATATATATATATATATATATATATATATATATATATATATATATATATATATATATATATATATATATATATATATATATATATATATATATATATATATATATATACATTTGTGTTGCATACGACAGGCAGCGGAGTGTTTGATGTGTTGCCTCCCTTTTTCTCCCCTGGTCATAAATGTTTGCTTTGCACTTACAGGGGAACTTATTTGTCTGTTCGTACTATATCTTTGACTTTTGGTATCGCGAGCCTGACGCGCTATTATCTATTGCGGTTGCTAAGTGTTCAGCTATAGGGCATTTACCAGCAAAATGGATAACGCCTAAAATATACATGAATGACACACATATCGCTTGACTCTGTGCATCTCAGAAAACTTACGCTGTGGCTACAAAATAAAAAATGACGCTTATATTAAAACTAATTTCCTCGTTTTCGTGTCATAGCTACCCGTTTCAATGATCTCAACTCAATCATTGGGTCGCCGACTATTCAGTGACCTGCCTTCTCTGACACCTTGCTTTCTTAAGCATTGCAGTTCGTTGTTTTAACGACGGGGTGTCCGCTGTGGTGGTGTAGCGGTTACGGTGCTCGGCTACTGCGCGAAGATCGTGGGTTCGATCCCAGCTGCGGCCGTCCCCATGCGATGTAGGTGGAATGCTAGAGGCCCGTATATGGTGTGATGTCAGTGCACGTTAAAGAACACCAGATGGCCCAAATTTCCGGAGCCCTCCCCTACGGCGTCCCTCATAATCATATCGTGGTTTTGGGACGTAAAACCCCGGATATTAATATTATAACGACGTGAGTATGTTTTGCACAATCTTGAGGCAGTTGTATGTTAGCTTGTTACGTGCATGTGCCAATGTGAGAAAAACGATTATTCAAGGAAAGACTCGCTTGAGAACACCAAAACATACACAAAGAGAAAGCAGACACGTACCAAGTTGTGCGTCAAAGTGAAACTCACTTGGGACTCTGCGTTACTCAAAGCTCGCTAGCGTACGTTATAGACTTGCATTGAACATCACTCCAATAATGGAACGACCACTGGGAAATCAACGAGAATTCCGTTGAAAGTCAATAATCATAGACAAATAACCCGTCGAGCAGCGTCGACCGACGCGAATTCCCGGAGGTATTGTTACAGCACGCACAAAATACGCTGCTCCGTGATCGACCTAATGCACGCTTCCTAATTGAGAGTACTATATGCGTGCGAATGCTGGCGCTAAGCAGATTAATGTATATCGAAGTTTGTTCCTGTGCAAGCGTGATAAGTAGCTGTCAGTGCGTTCTTTAATGTGTCGTACTCGTTATATTTCTCATGCCTTAATTAATTACATTGTCTTTGTAATAAATGTCCCTTGTTAGTCAGCGGCTGCCCCGTGGGTTCCTCAAGCTGATGTACAGTGCTGAGGGATACAGACGCGGTACTTTAGGACGTACTTACGTTTCTTCCGCTTTCGGTTTGGTCATATCAGCGTAATTTTGACGCAAACACTTGCACCAGAGCTAACATTATCTAAGCACCAGGGCCCGTTTTACGGTAGTTTTGTATTATATATTTTTTTGTGAGACAATATTTCAACCATTCTTGTTATTGGACATATCGTTAACGAATGTATCTGACCAATGCGAAGACCAATTAAGAGGGCAGTTTTATGAATAAGGGCACAGGGTGGTAGCGATATGAAGGCTTTATCTGAAGATTACATAAGCCAGTCGTTATACCAAAGAGCGAGATGTCGCGTTTCGATCCGTGAGCACTGTGCAGTTTCTTCTATCTTGCGTCGCCCGCAAAATCATTGTCAACCATCCCACTAACCGTGTGCCTCACTAAAGCTCTCTGTTGATGTCCTTGTCATGTGGAGGTACTTTTTTTGACATGCTTATCTAATGCGGTGTAGGCTTACTGCATGCGACTACCCTAATGCTACAATGAGAATCTAATTGTGTCAGTGAGGCAAGTTGGTCATTTGAACATTTCTAGTACACGCCCATTGGTCTGAGGCTGGCTGTTCACAGTGAAGTAAAATAGGAAATGCGACAATGTGCTTCTTTCGAGGCAACCAGTTGAGAAATGAAGTTCAGTTGAAAGAAAAAAAACATATAGGTGATGTAGTTCAAAAGTCATTGCAACTGAACTTTATGCTCGAATACTGCGTTTCAAGGACGAACTAACAAAATATTCTTAGTTCTTGTGCGAACGAGCGACATTTCCGACTGGTTTGTTACACTTCTGTGAACATTTCAAGGGCCATCACCTTCAGCGAGGTCATTCTGATAACGTCTTACTCAAACCAGCCGAGTAAACAAGGCCACTGAGAAAAAAAAATACAGATAGGAAAAATGTGGAACATATAGCAGCTACAAAAACAAGCAAATATAAGGCTTCAATGCAGACGGATACACTAAAACGAAACGACAATAGAAAAAGCAGTGTCGGGTGTAGCAGTTCGCACGACGCGAAGTTATCGTATCTTCGTGTTGATGGCGAATGGACCATTTGGCTATTTCGGGCTACATATAAACGACTGTTTCACTCGTTTACTGTTTTCCGCGAAATTTATGTCCCTGCTATTGGCCATTTACGGAGCAGTGCACAATTTCTTTTTTTAGCACACAAGATATGACCGCCGTTTCGCAAGTGCAAGGCAGCCAGACATTGCGAACTGCCATTACCGGGTCTTGATGCAGCGCAAAGTGGCTTCAAAGAGTGTGAAAAAGAGCAGCACTTTGTGACATGGTTGTTTGTCTTGCGAAACGACTGGCAGTAAAAGTTTCATTCCCCTTTAAATTTTCGTTGTTTGTGGGTTGTAACCCATGCTTAGTTACTTAATAAAATCCACTTTCCAGAATGTTGAATTTCTTATTGTATGGAACCGTTGGTGTCCTGTGAAATGGCTTTCTGATTGCGTGAATAGTTGGGTGCTTTCAATTGACAAACTGCGTCAGCTTTCTAAACACCTGATGTTTAAAAGTTTGCTGCAGAAAGCTTTCAAATCAATCGAGCGAGTGCTGAAGTAGCTCAATTTCTGTTGCAACAAACACACAAAGGGAACCTAGAACATAGGAACAATGAATGACTTGTTGAGAACTAGTTTTCAGCTTCGAAATACTATATTAACTTTTTTTTCTACCGCTACAAAAAAAGAAACCTGTACCAACTTTACAGGCATTGTTTTTTCGCTCAGTTTTCGTCCTTTTGGATGAATAAAACGGTACCATTCTTTCAGTTGAATGGTGTTTCATTCAATAATTGCGTAAAAAGATAACTCGAAGATGGCTTCACTGCATGGCGATGCAATCAAAGATGGCAATGCAATGAAAGCCGAGGTACATTTGGCGCAAAAAGGACAAGTGTGGTCATGTAACGTCAAGAAACACAAACTATGGCGAGTATAGTAGCCATTCGTTCCCACGTGGGACAAATTTTTGTTGGTGACGAGGCCAGTCGTCGTCAGTCATTTTAGCACAAAATCTCATGACAACTATACTCCTCAACAGGAGGGAAAGGACGGCGATCATAACATCATTATCAATCGGCAAATTGAATTGCGTAGCACGGCGCCGCCACTGTCAACAAGATTTGTGGCGCTCCCGTCGAAGTAAGCTATGCCCCACTCCATTCATGTCTTATTAGTCGGCAACAAGCGTTGCCAAGGGAATATTCAGCAATACATATGCAAAAAATTTGCAGCACTTACAACTCCTTACTCAATATTGGGCGTGTATTTGTAAAGATGACATGACAACATTTTGTGTGCTTGGCTTCATCAATTGCTAAAGGACGGGCCGAACACTGCGCCACTTTTCCGCTTCACATTGGTTTCTTTGCGGCATAGGGTTGAGCGATTCCTCGGCATTTCAAGAAGCTAATGGGCTAATATTAGCCCTGCACCATGTCGCGTGGTTGTGGCTATCACAACCCCGTGATATTATGCGGATGTGATGCCCACTCTCGTGAGGAGGGATTGCGCGTGATTGATGGTTAGAAAACAAATATTATCAGGCATACAGATATATGGGAATGATCGGCCTTTGCTGCATTTACGAAGTAGGGAAGCTGAATTTTCGGAGAGTCCTAAGAAACAAAAGCCTAAGCCACGTCTTCCAGCGGCGCGCCTAGAGAACGCGGTCGAAATAATCACATAATTTTTCCTAGCACCTTCTTCGCAACAAGGTATTAACATTTATTTCGTTAGCCACCTCACGCTTGCCACTAGTTAAATAATCGCGAAACTGGCCATTTTACGCCTTTTTTTGTGTTCAACAAGAAGCGAATGCGTATTATTCGTTGAGAAATGAACGGCTGCTGTGCAACGCTTCACAATCAGTCTCAGTGACCATGGCTGCTTAGAAAAATAGCACGTTATAGATGCGCGGCCATGAGTTCCCATTTAGCTAAAGTGATCGCATGCTTGACGGGGAAGATTTATGCCTTTAGCTCGAATTCATGACCCGCTAAACTTGTAAGGAATGCGAAATATCGACTTAAATCTGATACTGCGGACGGCCCTGAAAGTTTATATTTTTATACAGAGCTTTAAGCATTGTAAATAGTTGATCCAGGACCAACCGAAGCAGAAGAAAAATTGCAGGAATGTAAGACGTACAGAAAAAATTTACACCATCTTCCCAAAGGGAACCCTGATGGGATGCGAAGCAGCAGCGTTGCGCACGGGTGGCGTCACGGGTTGAACGGCGCTAACGCGGGTGCTGCGGTGAGCGCTGGAAGATTTGTTTGAAGCGATGGCTGGCGTAGGTCTTGTCGTTGCGCGTCAGGCGGCAGCTGCAGGCGCTGCGGCGAGCGCGCGGGAGGCGAGGGAGAGAGTGACGTCAGCGCGCACTGCGAGGGGAGCGTGACGTCAACGCGCAGCTGCGGCGTGACCTACTTGGCACCGCTCCAACACCTGCGGCAAGGGGAGCGCGTTGCGACGCGTTCGTACGGACGCACGGAGGGACAGCGTTACACAGGCTAGTCAATGAGCTGCTTCGCATCTAAAATGGCTGTGCAGTCTCTGTAATTCGCTCCACGCTCGTTAAAAATGTGAATGTGTTGAACATGAAGTTGGCATACGGAGCGAACAACAGCCTGAGCGAGACCTTGACATGCTAAGCCGATCTGATAAGTGGTTTAAATATCGACACTCAAGGAAGCAAGAGCCAAAGCTCGACAAGTAAAGCTTGATGGCAGTACTTGAATCGTCGGCGTCATTCTATCGAGGGTCGAATTAACTAGGGCCGCAGTAAGGAGCTTTTACTGCATGGTATACAAGGCTATGCCACGCTCTGGTAGCGCACGCGCATGTTGCAAAGAAGCGCATAGCCAATAATTTACGCAACATCCCACTTCATTAGGCTGGTCATTCAGCTGAGAAATGTATACGAGCAAATGGAAAAGTAGCCAGAATGGTATTTGCAATGGTGAGGTATTTATCCTTAACTTCGTTCTTGTGTATAATTGGAAAAAGCCGTTATTTGATGTATGCGCTTTAGAGATGAATGCGAATTTATTCTATGCGTTCGTCGTTTCGTCGCGATACGAGCACAATGAACATATTGGTTCTGCCTGTATTGAATTGCTTCAAAGCGCCACGCCTATGTTGAATAATTACCATGAAAAAGAAAGTTGGACAGCCGAGTGGTTACGACGGTCACATTGTATTATGAATAGGAGTTTCGAATCTCGCCTCACAGAAATTTTTTTCGCCAGCAATTTCTCTTCTTCTCTGTTTCTGTTATTTTTCTTTCGCCATCTCTGTACTCGTTTTCGCACCCATCACAGTAATTGCATCCCGCGCCGGACAAATCAGTACACGTATTTTGGGACCGAAGCAGAAGAGGAAGAGGACGAAGAGGGTGCGTGCCGGCTTATCCCAGTAAACCACATATATCACATCAACATCCAGGAGATGTTCTCAGTGGAACCTTAGACATATCCGTCAGACGTTCTTTTTTATCCGTGTAACTAAGAATCAACGTTGCCACAACCAAAGACTTTCCGCCCAAATCATGTTGACAAAACGTTGCCCACATGTCGCATTTGAAACATGCTAACAACATCCTGTACTAGGCAGGAATGTTAGATTTGCGTTGCCTCCATGCATATGTGACGTACTGTGGAGATGTGCTGGCTACTGTACGTGGCCTTCCCTTGGAACCTCAATTAGTAGATAATATGCCCACAGAGTTCTCAGAGCTTACATTTGCAAATAATGCAATCTATATATACTTGCATGAGATGCTAATGTAAGCTCTTAGAACTCTGTGGGCACATAATTTACTAATTTGCAGTAGTCGTGTAAAGTTATAGGTACAAAAAACAGTTGTAGATATTCGTACACAGTTTATTCATAATAAACGCTATCACTTGCAAAAGGTAGTAGACAGTTGCATCTAACACTTTTCAGCAAATGATAGTGACTGATAATTGCCCACAAAAAACATTTGCGCTATAAATAGACAACTTTACATGATATACAGGCATGCATTTGCTCACATAAGTTGGCTTGTTTTCAATGAATGTGATGACTGATTTACAGTAGCCTTTTAAAGAAAATTTACAAAACAAAGACACTTCATTGTGTGTCTTCAGTACAAGGCTATCTTGTTTCACAAAGTACTTGTAATAACAGGCATGTTAAGAAAACTTGATGCTAAGGAAAAAGATTCACAAGCAAATATATGTAAGTACAACACTTCACAAGAGTCTGTACTGACGTGACCCAGCAAATACATAAGAAGAGCAGTATCTGGTATACTAGTACACATACTTAGCTTTAGCAGGTTAGTACATTAACAAGTTTATCATGTACAGTGTGAACAAATTATACAAAAAAAATGAAATTACAAAAAATATTGAGCAACACCGTCTGCAGCAAAAAAAAAAAAGTTCGGCAGATCCCACGTACCATGGGAATTGATGTCATGCGAAACATGTGGAGAGGTGGTGACTGTGGCGAAATTTTTTTGTCGAGTGAAACGTTACGAAATGATGCTAAACATATGTACAAATGTTATGCGCATAGACATGTATGTTGAACAGTCGCATATCTTTTATATAACCAGTGGTTTACAAGTGCGTAACGATGCCAAGACCAACATGGGTATTACCAACACCAGAAGCGGTAGGCTGCAATGTAGCACTTGTGCTTGCGAGGATGGCAGCCCTGGATAGTGCTACGTAGACAAACTTCAGTGGATGGTGCTTAAGTACAATTGATGCTAACCTGACGTGATGCCTGCATCATTGCAGTACATATTTAATGTTTATAAAATAAGATGGGCAGCACTGCAACCACAATTCACATTTCACAAACATTACGCCTGCATAGGATCTTTTTCCTAAGAAGTTCCAAGACCTGGTGTGGCTCTGTGGTAGAATACTGTATTACCACGCAGAATGCTTGGGTTCGATTCCTGCTGGGACCATAACGTATATTTTTTGCATTCGTCGGGTCAACGCTGCCAGTGTCGGTTTTTCTTAACACCCTCGCATATAAACTACCAATGTCTGTTCTCGCTGTTCCTCGGTAGATATAAACTGTCAAAAATCTGTGGCGCATACCCGCATACCGTGGCATACGGGTATGTGCCACACGTGTCTGGAGGCAAAGGTTTCACATCGAATGCAACGGGATTTTCACATTATTCATGTCATGATCAGACAGTCATAATCGTCAAACCCTCTTACCCTGCCATACTAATTTTGGTCTACCCCAAGTTAAGTAGCTGATCACGAGAGCACCCAGACGTAGGCGGCTAGATAGATAGATAGATAGAAACGCTCAAAGTGTCTGCAGTACGCAAAGAAATGTTTAGCATTTAAAAAAAAAGCTGCATAGCACAACTGCATGACAGCTTGCCACAATGTCGGGAAAAAATGAAAAGAAAAAAAAGAAGCTGTTTATAAACAGAAGGCATGACTGTAAAGCATTAGCGTTAAATACAGCACCAAATAATAACATGACGAGATATTATAATAACATAACGATATTAATAATAACATGACGAGATATTAGATAACATGACGAGATATTATGAGGCATTCTGTAATCGAGGGATCCTGAAATTTCAACCAGCCAGGTGGGACGGGGTCTCCCCTGCATGTTCTCTGGACCAGAATAAACTTAATTCATCATCATCATCATCAGGGGTTCTTTAACATGTGCTGATTTTCCATGATATAGTGGCCTCCAACATTTTCACATTCATCAAAAGTGCAACTGCCACAGCCAGTAAGAACATTCATGATACTAACAGGTCGGAGTGACATATTAAGTAAAATTGCTATACAATTCACAATGCACAAGTAACAGTGGGATATGAGAAATGTGCAAAAAAAAAGAGAAAACACTGATGAGGCTCGATGAGGTGGTCGTTTAGCTAAACCTTAAGTTCATAACCATCAATTATCAAAGGTCTTGAAGTAGAATGGTGGAAGCACTGGTTAAAATGACCTGGTTATGTAGGGGTCACTTGAATTAATATGCCATCCTTTCTGCAACCCCAAATCACCAATGTCTCAAGCACACCAGGTGACATTATGGGTATCAGTTGATGTTGCAATGATCCACTCGGTACAGGTGCAGCTCTTCGTGAACGCTTGCTAGTTGGCACAATGTCTATACCATAATCTAATGTTG
Organism: Rhipicephalus appendiculatus; assembly: GCA_030522465.1. Classification (NCBI taxonomy): domain Eukaryota; kingdom Metazoa; phylum Arthropoda; class Arachnida; order Ixodida; family Ixodidae; genus Rhipicephalus; species Rhipicephalus appendiculatus. Next base: position 44,056 of record JALIZH010027754.1, read on the forward strand.
TGCAATGTACTGATGTGCTTCTGTGTGTTCACACTCTGCATTTTACTCCCTTTTGACACTCACTTGCCACAGTTTAACGCTTTCAAGGATGTTGTAGAGCTTTTGTGAGATGCCAGTAGACAAGATGCCCACTGCGAATTGCGGTGTGCATAGCCAGTGCATATGACAGTTTGTGCTCAGTCCAACGACGCTCCTTGTGGCGGTTCACTCTGATCGATGCAACTCAGTCGCTGCAGGTGCTTAGATTCATGTGTGACTAAAAGTTCATTGAGCAATAACCACCTTCACCCTGCACAGTTTAAAGAAAGCAGATTACATATTTCTGAAATAAGAGCCATCCTGTGCCTGCATTATACAAGTTAACTGTTGTTAGTAAAGAACCCACAGAACCATAAGGCATGCAAGACAAGGACAAACAGAAAACGTGAAACACACTGGTGGCAATTAAAAAGCTTATATTTAATAGTGCATGAAATATACATGCAAAACATATTCTAGATTGCCTGCTCGAAATTTGTGAAATCACAGGTTCGCTGCGAGACAGACTGTACTTACACACAGGCATCACCCAAATAGATCAGTTCCACCTTTATTTAATAATGTTGAAAGTCAGTCAACTGCTGCACTTGCTAAAAATTGTTATGAGCTCAGTAAAGTTAATTCCATTTCACAATGCTTTCATTATTTTTATTTATTACAGCATGCATCAAGAAACCCTTAATCAGCTACTGTCATCCTATTCTAATTTTCTTAAAAGCAATCACTTAGTGACCTCCTGCATACACCAGCATAGTGTCCAATGCATGTTAATGCATGTTAAAGACAATTGACTCTGCATTGTCAACTAGCTGGCTGGTGTTTCTTTTTGCAAGTGAGGTTCTTTGTGCTGCATTGTCTCATGTACTCCTGTTTACATAGCCCTTATAATTCTCAGCTAAAACAGCAGCCAACTGGCCTATGAAATTATGGAGGCAGAAGTGATAGATGGTTTAGGCAATACCTGTACACAACACCCTTCCATGCCTCTATCCCATTAAAAATTACCATACTTGCAATATGACAAAAATTTTCTCCATGATCATTGCTTTAACCATTTCAGAAACTGCAGTAGATACACTATGTCTATGCTAAATAGAATAATGTGGTTCTTGTTTAAAGCAAGCTACAAGTTAAATTTGGATCTAGAAAAAACATTCTACATGATGTCTGCAAGAACAAAATCCTTCTGCCATACAACATATGCCAGATGAGGCCACCTGCCATGCACTCGCACATTCCCCTTTTTATAAGGATGGCAGCTAGAGCACCCAATAAATGGTATTTGTATAACCCAGTTATAACGGATCCAGACGCTGAGCGAATTCGACAATGAAAATATTCACTGCTCATGATTGCTAAGCCCTGTCAATTAGAGCACAAAAATTATACCCGCTTTCATAGCAGAACTGAGTGGCATTCCTCGGTAGGTCCTGTTTGGTCATAGGCATGCAAGGTAGTAACCGCCTCCCAAAAGTCACAATGACGTGTTCTGGTTCATGATGCCTCGGGCTGCCGCACAGGCCGTGCAAGCAAACCCAAAACACCATCGTCTCATATATAGCTCTCTTTCGAACTGACGGCCTCGCCTTTTTCGTCACAAATAAGCAATTCATAAAAGCTTCAGAGGTCTCACATGCCACAAGCACGATATTATGAGGCTCACCACAGTGGAGGGCTCCGGAAATTTCGACAACCTGGTGTTCTCTAACGTGCACTGACATCACACAGTACACGAGCCTCTAGCATTTCACCCCCATCTAAATGCGACCAACGCAGTCGGGATCGACACACATCTTCCAAGTAATAACTTTCCATAAATGTGCAGCAAGCAGTCGAATTAAAAACTACAGGTCTATCACCGTTACAGTGAAGTTCCGACGGCGTCGTATACAAGCGAGCTAATCATACGCCTTAAACTCATTGCTTAAATGGGCGAACACACTAGAGCACATTGTCTACCATTAGAGATGGCCCGACGCGTAAATACGAGACATCGAGAAGAGCACCAATACGTCGAATATATTGAGCAGAGAACGGGACCTATTTAAACGCATGCTCTGTGGCGAAGCGAAGCCACAGGCACTACACTTCGTTGTACAATAACGTTGCAGACATGAGTACAATTAAGAAAACCTAAAGAACGGCACATACACACGTGAAACCCACATTCGCGAACCACATTTCGAGACTTGAAGCGCTGGAATGAGCGTAGTACTTTCGATTGGCGTGTCCCGTTCTCTAATTTATATCGAGCGAGTGCATGAGGCAAGAGCAATGATGTCATCTGAATGTCTAGTCCCTAAATGCATAATCAAAAGGCACGGTAACAGTGCAAGTTTGCCCGCCGCGTCACAGACCGGTAGCACTAACAAAAAAGAAAGCCGCGGTCAGACACACGTGAAGCATACGTACACGATTCCTCGAGGTTCTTGCAGGCAGTGTTACTTGAAAGAAGGTAAAAACTAGCACTGGCAATGAACACTGGGCTCAAATCGCAGCATGAACCGTGGACAGGGTAGCGTGGACGACGTAGACACAAGCAGCAAGCAGCCCGCCAAAAGCGATTAGCGCGACAACAGCGCCAATATCGGTGAGCACGGCAAAGCACGGCTGATGAAAATTGTTGAAAATATGGTGGCCGTGACGTCATTTTTGTTGCCGGACATTTGCCAGAAAAGTGGCGCTTAACAATTTACGCCTGCGCGGAGCCTTCTGAATTAAATCACACCAATATTGAGGCCGGAAAGTTTCAGACCTCTTCGGTATAGCTTATTGCGTATGCGGCCTTACCTTGAATGCCACGATGTCGTAGTATGAAAAAGCATAGCCTCTGGGAAAGGCGGTTGAAGCTCGGAGGACGGCTTCTTGCCTGCGTCCTGTTGCGTGTGTTGACAATCTTCGTGTGTTGTCTTCCTTCTTGTGTCCTCTTGTCAAGTTCGCGCTGCAACCAATTCCTCCTCAACTTCGATTTCAACGCATCGCTGTGTCCAATATTTTCTCGAAATGGAACATTTCATTAAAATGTTCCATTTCGAGAAAACACTTGAGTGTCCACTTCGTTTATATCGCGTTAAAATTAAAACCTCAAGGCACATTTTTTGCCGTCATCGTCGCAAGTTCAAGGACGAAGCGTGCGAGGGCAGCCGACGATCGATGTTCAAGTGGAGAGGAAAAGTGCCGGCCGTGTTTCGTCGCACGAAAGGCCCGTGAGTGCCGTGAGGGGTCCCGGGATAGGGGGCGTGGCTGCCGCTGAAACAGCGTACACTGTTCGAGCGGCCGGGCGCGGTCGCGCTATCTTGAAAAAAATTGGCAGACGGCTTCATATACCTTGGTCCGTGCTGAGTTAATTACCGCCACTCATTTTGCATTGATGATATAGTAACGCACGAAGACTTCGCTTCGCTCGCTGTAGCCCCCGCGTTTCCTGACGCCAGCGTTTTACGCCAGGTCGGATGCTAAATGAGTTAGCTGCTGGCCTAGCTTCAGGGGCGTAGCCAGAAATTTTTTTCGGGGGGGGGGGGGGGGCACCTCCTTGATTTCGGGAGGGGCACCTGCTTGAAATGGCAATTTTTCGCTCTGTATACCATGGCGAAAAAAAAATTTCGGGGGGGGGGGGGGGGGGGGCACGTGCTTGGTGTGCCACCCCCTGGCTACGCCACTGCCTAGCATAGTTCGCACTGATTCACCCTTGCGGCGAAATTGAATTTTTTCACGCAACAGGGGCTTCATACACCGAGAGAAATAACGAAAATTCACCGTTCACAGTAGATCACTTAAGTCGGTAGGTTCAATGTGTGCAGGGAAACTTATTCTCACATCACCGCGAACATTGAAGCTTTCATTGTCCATTTTCCCGCGTCTACAAGTGCTTGTAGTAGCTGACCTCTGGGTGACATTCTCTGGAGGTTATTAAAGAAAATCCATGGGCTGTTGAATTGTAAAGCTTCTGCAACATACATTAGATGTCATATTACAAAATCCATAAGCCGTATATTTTTTGTGCAAAAACAGCATACCATAGACATCCATAAATTTGAGTGCAATAAACGTACGTGGCTGGGACGTCTCACAGATCTTGTTCATGGATTTAGACATTTGGATCTTATTTGTACATCGCAGAGATATTTGTGGTTTATTGGGATGATGATGTTAATTTTCCTTCTTCGACACACGGCCAAACTCGACCCGAGTACGTATCAGCGTCTTTCGCTTCCGTGCGCCCCCCGATGAGCGCCTTGAAAGGAGAACAAGGATCCATCATAGTCAGGTGACAGGCGAGCGCTACATTTTAAGGGCAGAGCACTTTAGGGGCCTGGCTTGTCGTCCATCCGTCTCATGTGGCGTCATCACACTCACAGTAAAGCATAGAGTTAATATAACAGACTCTAGAGGAAAAGCTGGGCGACTAAAGCTATAACCACGCGAGCAGCGACATGTTGGTACGTTGTCATTGTTACCATTACAGTTATTTACAGAAACGCTAAATATGGCATTTGAAAGCACTTCAAGTCTCGCAATAAAAGTAGTAAACAAGCGTGTTCACGTATTATAAACGAACTGAAATTGTTTGATGTTTATATCATTTATTTTTAGAAAATATACAATGGCCATTTATGTAATTTTCTGCATGCGGAGAGGAGCGTTTGCAGGTTTCTTTACTAGATGTCGCCACCGTCCTTGGCATTGCCGCTCAGCGTGCGGCCGACTGCGCCGGTTTGCTTGCGGGTCGGGTGAGTCGTATACAGTGTCTCGTCGTACTTGTTTTAGATGCGAAGCAGCATAGAACGGAGTTCAAACCGGTGGTGGTGTGCGTCCTGACCACCCTTACTGCGCATGCGCCTACTCTCTCTCCCACTCTCCTCCTTTACGCAGGTGTTCGGTCGCCTTCTCTCCTCCTCTCCGCGCTGCCGCCGCTGGAGCCACGCACTCTCCTCCTTTACGCGGGCGTTCGGTCGCCTTCTCTCCTCTCCTCCCCCGCGCTGCAGCCTGTAAACCCACTCCCTCCTCTCCCTCCCCCATTTCATATAAGTGCGTGCGCTCGGTCGAGGAAGTCTTGCTTGTTCCCGGTCGCTGCTGTTGTCTCGAAAGCCTCGCTACCCTCGCTGCAGACTCGCGTTGTCTCTCTGTAGCGGAAGCGGTAGCTCGACGCCGACACTTGGCTTCGACGACCGAGTGAATGTAAACGGAAACTTGGTGTTTCCGTTCAGCATGCAGTGGCGAGTGCGAGTGAACGTCACCCGAAAGCTAAGTATCCTTCCATCAAGGGGCACCCGAGTTGTTATAGGATTTAATGCATGGGCCCTATGGGCACCATTTCCTCTATGCTCCGCGGTCGCTCTCATCGCGCGCGAAAGGATGCTCTGTCATCTGTGCTGCCACCTATCCTAAATCAATGGAAGCAGCTGGTCTCGTTAGATCGATGCTTGTCCTCTGGTATCGATCACGGAACTCTGTTCAACTGGCGTAGTGGCGCACTCTATCTGAAAGGGAACGAGCGTCGGCTGCGGTTGACAATCTGCGCACGTTAAAAGATTCGCCCCAAGCCTTCTAGAGGGGAGTCCCTCGCGTCGCAGGGCGACGTGTGTGTCTGCTGCAAGAAAAGAAAAAAGAGTGATTGAACTATTTGACACATCGTAACAGAATACAAGATTGTTCACCCAGATATACCCCAGGAAGGTACCCGTTTTTCGAAGGCCAAAGTTTGAAAGCGAATTTTAATAATAGATTATCAGCGTTCGACGTAACCTAGAGAGAAGTATTAGTGAAAAAAAAAGCAGGGTAGACATTCATAAAAGCAGAATGATTACAGCTGTAGAAAACAGCTCAATGTACAACGAGATGTGTGTATCTAAGAATAGATAAGAAAAAAAGTAGAAAGCTCCACCACTGCCGATGAAACAACACGAGATTGCAAAAAAAAAAAAACTGAAAACTGGTTTCGTAGCTAATGCTCGAGCTCCTCTTTCAAACGTACACGCCATTACCTAAAAACATTTGCTTAGAATTTTGACCTATGACAATTCTTGTTGGGCTCAGCGAATAAAAACTTTCATATGGCCAAAAGCATTTTCCTTTGTATTATAGTAACTTATTTCGCTCTTACTTTTATTTGTAGTCTTTCGGTGATTACTAATAGGCGTTTATTTTTATCGCTGGGGCACAGCGAATACGTTCCGCCTCGCTAGCTACACTCTACACTTGGACTGCCACTTGACCTTCCATTTGCACTGCCAGCGCGAGACATCAATTGAACATCCTACTTCTTTATCTGAAACGAGATCAAATAACTTCCAATGACAATAAGCCTAGAGCTTCTCTGCCCATCTAACTGCGTTTCATATTTCTCAGACAACACAACTGCGGTGCTTTCATGTTCGATAGAGGCGAAAATGCGTGAGGCCGGTATGCTTAGATATAGGTGCTCGTTGAAGAACTCCAGGTGGTCGAAATTTCCGGGGCACTCGACTACGGCGTCCTTTATAATTATACCGTGGTTTTGGGACGGTAGCCCCAAAATTTTGTGGATATTAACATGAAAGTGTTTTGTGGCGGGGTCCACCAAGACTTCAGTGTCGTATTTCTGTCACGGAAATGACATCAAAAATGCACACGATCAGAAGGCAAAGAAACAAGGTTCCGTCAACGGGCGTCAAACGCACGACCACTAGGTCCTTGGGATCAGATGCCCGGCACGCTAGCCGCAGCGCCACACTCAAACACTCTGCAGGCTTTAAAACGGGCCTTTAATATCTCGCACTTTCCTCTCACTGTGCTCTTGGTAAGCGGGGTGGTGTCGCCCTCTTACAGCGGTACAGTGAAGTAATACATCATGACCGTGGCCTCAGCGATGAGCTCCTGCAACGCGTCGTTGCAACGCGTACGTTCCATTCGGAGCGTTTCCAACAATCAAGAGTGCATCAGTTATCGCAAAAGAGCGCATACAAATACGAATGTGACTGCACCTATGAGGCCGTGTGCAATATACATCAGCATTTTTGTAGACTGGCGAGAGCCGCGTTTTTCCCGAATGATGCCGCCGCCGCAGCCACCACCGCCGCAGAAAATCTTAGCTCAAAGCAGTTTTGCTTATAAGAATCAGGCCCGTAGCCAGGGGGGGGGGCTAGGGGCCCGCCCCCCCCCCCCCCCGAAATTCGGATTGAGGGGGGGTGTTTTACGGAGGAAAAATAATAAAAATAGGGGGTTTTCAAGGTTTTCAACAGGTGGGCCCCCCCCGAAAAAAATTTCTGGCTACGGGCCTGATAAGAATGATCGTTTCCGAGTTGCTCAGTGGTGTCGGCCATGTGCGCGCGTTGTGTGCTGCCAGCTTGACTGTGTTCTCAATGCTGGACGTGAACAGTGCGTTGCGGCGGCAATCGAACATGCCGTACTGCGGCCGCGTTCGTTTCTCAATGGTCCTGCGTCTTCGGCGAGCCTGCCGCTGTGACTACAAGGTTGACAGATGCGCACGCTGCGTGCTTGGCACAGTCCGGAACCCGAACAGTAAGTAATGCTTCTGTTTTCTGTTCGCTTGTCCGTGTCGTCGCTCAGGCCCCTGAAGGTCTCGCTATGCACGGTGTGCCGCGGGGAAAGTACAATAAATAGCAAAAAAGAAAACAAAAAAAGAAGGGCATAGGTGCGCATAGCAACGATGTGAGGTGCCTGATGCACGTGTGAAGACTACTGTGAGCGCAGTATATGCTTCGTACGGCCAGTTAAAGAATATTTTGTGCGATATGATTGCTTGCTATAAAGCACGATGAAGCCGGCAATACTGAAGTAAAAGGTCAGGTTTATCGCGCCGTGATTTGGTCATGTGTACTCTAAGGTCAAGTTTGTTTTCATTTTACTCTGTTGACATACTTGATTTGTTTGTGTTTTTCCTCAGTGTTGACTTGTGGTCATTATAAACGTGTGGCATAATCGCTCCCCCCTCGTTTCCCAGAGTTTACAGTGGATACAGAAGTGAAATACCGAGGGCGTTCTTGTTCCACCACCGCGGAGCTGTGAAAATTCATCACAAGGAGGCAGGGAATATTAGTAAGTGAGAAAATATTTCCATAACAATTTCGCATTGTGCACTTTTTCCTTGTCTAAAAAAAAACTGAAATATCCCTCAGGACTTCAATAAAGTTCTTTGTCTGTCTGTCTGTATCAGACGCCTCCGTACATTCGTTCTTCATTTTGGGGGGATGTGATTATTGGGTTTAGTACAGCATAAGAAAGCCGTGGGCAAAGGCACACAAGCCACCATACGGCGCCATCGCAAATTCACAAAGCATGTGCTGTGATATGAACTTACTCCATTCTGTAGCATGCGTTGTTTTGACTTCTTTCACTATCATGATGCCTGGCAAACAGTTATTTTAACTGATTTTTATTATCTGAAACAACGGCTCGGGAGGGAGTTTGAAACTGGGAATCTTTTCTGTGGCCTCATGATTAACAGTGCACAGTAGCCATCGTACCTTGTTCTTTTGGTATGCGTTAATACGCTGTAAAAACATGAACAAGGTAATGTGCACTGTTTTTCTGTATCATATTTTTCTACATATTACAATGACATCAGTCTATAGTACATTTTACAGACTAAGTGCAAAACTCACAATGAAATATATAGCAAGCAACATATAAATTTTAGATTTATTTTGTGTTAGTTTTTTTTAAGTCTGCAGTGAAAGAATTTGAGCAAGTGTTTTCAGTTAAACATTCAATCTGATGAATGCAGAAAGCCTGATGGACTTCTTTATTTGATATTCTTTTCGGGAAGGTACTTCTGGCGAACCAGCAAGAGCTGTTCGCCCACCTGTTTTTCTACGATGTGGTCTATGGTGTGAACACTTTCCTGTGCCTTACAGCACACTTTGTTCAGAATATCATATACATCCCAGGATTTTGGCAAAGACGAACTAGCGCAGTGTGTTATGCAACAGATGTTACTGTTGTGATTCCAATAAAATACTACAAACAACATTTTGTGAATTATTTGTTGAGGTTTGACATTGGTCATTAATTGAAAAAAGAGCACGTGTGCATGCAAAACACAAAACTGAACACTGGCCTATAAATGTTAATGCTCGTGTTCTACAAAGCAGGTTGAACAGATGATTGAACAGAAACAACCCAAAAAAGAAATAAACAGATGGCAGTTAGAAAGTTATCAAGATTAATTGAACATTGGTGGGTTGATTTTTTATTAATGGTAGCCTATTGTGTGATAAATTTAAAGATAAGGTGCAGGTGCACGAGGCAGGAGAAGAGCATGCGCCACCGACTTTTTTTCACTTTTTTTGAGTATCTGCTGCAGTTCTCGTACTCCAGCACGGTATGTGTAACATTGAATCACGATCAAGCCAACCTGTGTACTACTGTGGCAATAATCTACCAGCTATAAATAATCCTCATTTTTTTAAAGAGCAGCTGTTTGACCGAGACGTGCAGTAACAATAAAGGTTTTTGAGTTCATTCTGCATCATCTTTTGCAGCCAACTGCAGGCGGACGTTCGCAAAAGGGAAGTGCAAAAGTACTATTTATTTTATGGGATACCTGTTCTTCGGTAATTTGTGGACGTTAAACACGCACGCCTCGGTATTCACTTAAACGGTGGTCTGATGCTGAATAAAGGTAAGAGAGTAGCTAGCCCCCATGTATAAAATTATTAAGGAAAAAATATGAGTTAAGAACGACTGTATGTCGCGAAATAGGGCACATAAGTGACATTTGCGGAAATAGATGATCGTCGAACTGCTGAAAAGGTGCTGCTGCCCCAGAGTGCCGCTCGCGACAGTACACGTCGTACACGTGCACAAATGTTAGTGTAGGCACGTTAAAATACCCCTGTAACGTTAACATGCGAAAGCACATATTCTTGGAACAGCTGAGAACGCGCTGCTGTCACGAACCGGCGTGTACCAAAACCGGCAGCACAAATAACCAAAATTGCTCACTGCACAAGCACATGGGATTAACATACGTGTGATTCAAGACCTGAAGATATCCTCGTCACGCTGGTATCCGCGAATTTTCGGTGATCAAAACATCCATGGTTTGTGGAGAAGCAGTAAAACAGCATACGTTAATCGTTCCAGCGGCACGACACACGACTAACCGAAGTCGGAGACGAAGGTGTGTGCCATGGTCATCTCGAGTTCGTGACGCCTCGCTAACTATTTGCTGACGTAATGCACGCTCAAACACAAGCATATGGCACAGGATTAGAAGTTCAATGCTTCTCCAATGGTTTGCAAACCACTTGGTAGATATATAACAGCGCGAAAAAAGCAAGCCCTCGCGCGGTGGCGCCGTGTTGCAATGATTACGGTATCTGCTTTCGGTGCATGTGGTCACGAGTTCGATTCCAGTGTCATGTGTAATCGGCGTGTTAGTGTCAAAGGTGTGAATAAATGCATGGATGTTCATCTTCTAATTACTCCAAGTCATGATTAGTGGCGCAAACTGGCCATGAAAGGCCGCGACGGTGTCAAAAATCTCTTTTTTTATTCCGCAACCACTTCAGGGCTGCCTTCAGCAGGACGTCGCACGTCAGCGTTGGCCGTAGTTAGCCAGAAAATTTTTGACTTAAAATCACGGCTAAGCATTGTCGTGGCTATTCTAAAGACCACTTAGAATAAAACTGCTTTCTCCGGGACACGGCTATGCAGCCACGTAACGAACTGACTTGCAGAGGCCATAATTTGCATTATGGCCATAATTTGCATAATTTGACCGGATTTCGTGCCTGCAAGCGTGTATTCTAGCCAGGATTCGATGGTGGTGGAAAAACTTTATTGGTTACTAAGGGGAAGGGGTAGATTGGAAAGAGCGAGTAGGTGGGTCCCTATTCCAGGACTCTAGTGATCCTGGCTACACGCTCCGCCAGGTCCAAGAGGCCTCTTCGGACCTCCAGCCCTGGCCGAGCGAGGAGGATCTCCCACGGCTCCCTAGAGTAAGTGTGTAACGCTGGCGAGTTTGCCTCGTGTGGCCTTGCTGCGCATTCACACGTCACATGTGGCAGTGACGGCCGTGCACCACACCATGGACAAGCGCCACCATGTAATGTGGGATTTATGTGGGGGGCCCTTTCCAAATGGGGATAGGTGTGCATTTGTATTCTTCTATATGCGCGAGCTTCTGCTACTCCCAGCTGCCGATGCGGTGGGGCAAGACGTTCTCTCGTGCGACGTTGGTGTTCGAGGATGTCGACTGAGAGTGCATGGAACACCGAACTATTCGAATCAAATATCCAGAATATATAAAATTCCCCACCGTTAGTTCTAACGTGTACCTCCACTCACCAAATGGTTTTTATAACTTCAATCGGAAAGTCTCAATTAGCGTATGCCCGCTGCCATTAGACTTGATCGTCATTTTATACCCTTTGCTTTAAACGACGCTGTAGTAAAGTGCAACTTTTACTATTTCCTCGTTCCAAGAAAATACCATGTTCGAGGAAGATTCACGACAGAACTAATGGTCGGCGAGGTTAATAAAAAGTTAACTGCGTTCGTTATTCTGTAGGCAGATTAGTGATACCGCATTTCACAGACCAACAGCAGTGTAAATTAAAATTTCCAATGTACTAAGAATTCTCAGTTGCGAAAAATCTTGAAGCCACCTTATATTTAAGCAGGTGTCAGGTTACAACTTCGTTAACGAAACAGAAGAAAACGAATTGAGGATATATTTTACGCGAACTACGGAGAAAAGGTCGTAGCATATATATTTCTAGACGTTCAGTAGATCGACCTCCTGAAATGGATTGTGGGTGGCAGTCGGAAGTTTAAAGGGACCGACAAATGATTTTTCTCGACCCACTTTTTTTACGGCGCGCCAGAGAGCTCACCTATCGTAGTGTTTGTAGCTGCAGTAGTTAATCCCAAAAGCACGTAGTTATTTTATAAGCAGTATTTTTCGATCTGAAAGGCTCTAAACACACATGCTCCAGGATTCTGCTCCGTAGGTAAGTACCGGTAAGATGCAGCTATTATATACCTTCCTCTTGATGGATAGTGGTAGACTACCATTCATGATTTGATAATGATTGCCGAATGTGCTCCATCCCATCCTTATTCTTCTAGTTATTTCACTCTCATGGTTCGGCTCCGTGGTTACTACCTGTCCTAAGTAGACGTACTCCTTTACAACTTCCAGGGTCTCGCCACCTATCGCAAAGCGCTGTTCTCTGCCAAGCGCCGAGTAGCAGTGCGCGTCATTTCTGAGACTAAGTGTACGTAGCAAAATTATGTCGCTCAAAAATCTTAGCGACCTGCAAACGGCGTGCACGGTTGCATGAGCACGCTGAAAAGTTTCTCAAGACGCGCTGACGAGCATGGTGTCATTACGTCATGCTACGCTGCGCCGCTTTAATGCATACTACTAACACAGACCTATGTGTACATTTTTATGGAGTAACATCTTTAATATAAGGAAACGAACAATATTTCAATACCAAAAAAAAAAAAAACGATCCTCGACCGTCTACAGCATTCAACGGTCACATGACAGGGTACATCGCTTCGTTCATGTATTTGCCACCAGAGGCGCCGAAGGTCATTTTTCGCGTCTTTCGATGAAGAAATAAAAATATAAATCCACCTCTCACGAAAAAAAAAAAGGGTTGGTTTGAGTCAGTGCGACGCACAATTTTTCCATCAGTGAGGTCATCTCAGTTCATGTTCTGGGCAGTTGTCGGTCCCTTTAAGACATTGCTCTGATGCATTTGCTCGTCTTGCAAGTCCAGGAACAAAATGTAGCCCAAAAGTACAAGCAGGGGAGCATTTTCCTTTTTATAGGTCTTCGACTACTCGGACGCTTCTTCAATGTACAAGCAGGTCCCATAGAAGCAACGATTACCTGTTACCTAACAAAACGGTTCATTGCGCGAGTTGGTGATTGATGTCACTTGAAAATTCGACCGCGCAACTAAATAACACCTGGGGAAACACAGGGACAAGGGCATGCTATCGACTGAAAGTTCATTAGGAAACAACCAAAGATATGCGTGGAAACAGATAAACTTCCTTCAAAACATCCAAGAAGAGGAAACAAAATGTACTGCCACGTCATGCGAAATCCTGCATAACCCTGTACAATACATTTAACTAGTAATGCCTACTGCATGTGCCACTTTTAAAGAACCTGATATCGGTATTATTGAGGGCGAATGAGAGTTTATTACCGCAAGACCAGCGTTCACGCGTAATATTTGCAGCTACAATCGTCATTCGACTGCTATCATCATTGTTTTTGTTTCACTTGCGCTCCATAAATTTAACTTCGCCCTCGTACGTACTTACGAGTTGCGCCAAGAAGCCATCGTTGATGTTACGTACGTTGTATGTGGGCTCAGACAGTCAATCAAAAATACGTCTCCCTCTTTGACCGATAGTACAAGCGGCGCATGACTCGGGAGTACGATGCAAGCACAAAAATTGGGGGGACCCTTAAGCTTCGCCTTTAAGAGTTGAACGCGATAGCGATATCCTGTCCTCAGTGCGTACTTCAATCACTTTGTGCATACTGTGTAATGGATGGCATGCTTTAAACCACGAGCAATTAAGAGCGGGAAATCTTTTCGAACTTGCTATGCATCCATTACGTGGTCTTAAGGGAATACGCGCAGTACCGTGTATGCCTTTAGTAATGGGTGGCCGACTTTGAACCACGATGACATTATAATATTCACATTTTCTGACTCCCGATGGCAATGTACGCTTGTACCACGCAATATTACTTCGATATTACGTATTGTATTGTGACGCCTGTATACAGGAAGCGTGTGTTTGTAAGGCATGAAAGTTATTTTCACTGCACTTCCAAGCAGAGGAAGTTATTTTCTTTGTAATTCCAAGCAGAAACGTGGCTGTGTGGTAGAACGCCTGTTTGCCACGCAGACGCCCTGGGTTCGATACTCACTCTGACGCGGGAATTTTTATTATTTATTTTATTTGCATCTTTCTCGATTTTTCGGTCACGGACAAGATGATGATTTTTCGCTCACAACCAACGACGCCGCCGCCGCCGGAATTTCTGCGAAACGAGCTCTTTAACGCCATCGCGTTAATATACAAACTACAAACTGCGTTCGGTGTTTCGCTTTTCGGAGTCGTGTCTTGATAAATCGCACGTACACTCTGCTGGCTGCCAAAATTTATGTGGTGCCGATATTATTGCGCGGGCACCCATATGCTACACACCGTTAACCCCTCGGTGGAAGACCTGGTGCAGGTCTGGATAAGAAACATTTTCCATGGTTGCCATTCCCTCGTCTTTCAGCATCAATGTTTCCCCCCCCATCTTTGGCCTTCCGTTTCTTACGAAGGGCTCCAGCCAGGGAGACTACGATCGGCTCCGGCTATTGAGCCTGGTAACTTAATTTGTGAAGCACGCTCACATCGAATGGATATAAAAACCGCCAGATGCTATTTAAGGGAACTTGCAAAAGGAGAGGACCAGATGATATTTTTTGGCAAGACAAACTACATCTTACAACTATATTGAATCATTTTTAATATAAAAAAGGCTGATCAAGCAATAGAATTTCATCGAAAACATTTTCATTTTATCCTCATGATTTTTGCATGGACATAAAAGAGCTTTTAGTGAAGGACTTTTAATCAAATCTGGGCTTTTACATAGATTCCGCATCCATTCATCCAACCTTACCACGACAATTCTATTCGCATTATTCAAGCAGCAAATGTCTTCTATTCGCGATTCGGTGCAACAAAAGGCAGCAGCATTACGGGCTTTGGCGCCACACCGATATCCGAGCCAACCGAGCCACACGGCAGCAGCACCCTCGGTTGCTGGAGAACCGTCTGTCCTGTCCTGCTTTAAATTGTCCAAATGCGGTGTCCTAACAAGATTTAACCGTAATCAAGACAGCTCAGATGCTCATGAGTATCCATAGACCTCTAGATGAGTGTGTTAGACTTTTTTTCTACAGGCGAAGACCAATTGTTACACACATCGCCATCTTGTATAGTGAGTGTCTCGTCCTAAACAAATGGTGCAAATGGCGCAAAAAGAGCCGCGGCACTTCCTCCAAACACAGAAATAAAATCAATTACAAGGCCAGAAAACGGCTCGGTAAGTTATATTGATCAGTAATAGTTGATGCCATGGAAGAACATGATGCGGTTTGCTTATAGTGCCCTAAAAATGTGAAGGAACGCAGAGGAACTGCTTTATAATTTCGGTGACAGCAAAGACATTGTAATTCAGTTGAAATTGACATTGCACTATGCTCAAGCGCCTACTCTGTGTGTTTTCATACAAATTTCTTGCAAATATTTACACCATTCATCAAAGGTTGCGCAAATGGTACTGGTACTGGTGTCGTGTTCACTTGAGTGACTGAAACAGTCATTAAACAGCTATACATTGGTAAACCGAAAAAGATGCGGCCTTCACAGTAAATTTTCAATTGCGCCAAAATACAATTGCCCAATAGTCGCACGTTGTTTACCCACCTGTTGAATATTGTAAAAGAACTTGATAAACCATTGGTTTATCAAGTTCTTTTACAATATTGCAAGAACTCATATTACTCGACGATGCAAACGCTCACCGCCCATTATGCGGCAGTAACGAGTGATGCAATTAAAAAAAATCAAGGACAAACATTTAGACATCACTGGCTTACGAGTGCTAAATGCTGGTTATGCAGCACACTTTACTATGACTTGTAAGACGTTGTCCTCTTTCGATATAGCAATAGTCTAGCGTAGTCTGGCTGAAGGAAAACTATAAAAATCTACTCTAGACCTATAGAGAAGCGTTTATTTACTTTTCGTATTTAGGCAAAACTCATGCAGCACTGTACGTGGATCCGACCTTCCTCTTGAAGCCTAAGGCGTTATAGTACGTGCTTTCAGGAGATTACAATGACTGAATGCGAGGAACTTAAACGCTGATGTACAGCTGAGAAAAGTGAAGATACTAATGCTGATATCTATAATAAAACACCATCGTAACAAGTTCAAAAGATTAGGAGTAGGCTCTCCAGGGTGATCGAAATCATGGTGGAAGTGAGAGCGCCTTAGGCTAAGAGCAGTTCAAAACAGGATGTAGAAATGCCTCAAGCGGCACCGAACTATCAATACTTTAGAAAGTTGAAAAGGCAAAAGCTCGATCGCAGTATGCTGCGGGGCAAGAAAAAAAAAGAATGTCATGCCAAAAAGGCGTCTCCTAAATAAATAGCAAACCTCCCGATGACTGCCTGCGATAAACTTCGACTGTTCATTTACTTGCTCCCGTTGACTCTAACATATCACTTAAAGCCAAACCTAATATTCTGGCTCAGCATATTTGCGGCGTTCTAGTTCATGGTACCATACTGAAGTATAGCCTCGTTAGAAGTACGCTGGATAGTTCAAAAAGCAAGTATTCCTCTGATAAAACAGTGAGTATAACTCCGAATTTCCTTTACATTCTGAAGATTTGCTGGACACGTCACGAAGTGACTATGGTGGATCCTGATAGCATAGAGCAGTGATCGGCAACCCACGGCCCACGTGGCAGTATTATGCGGCCCCCGGCACGATGTCAGAAAACCCGCTCACCTGATCACTTCCTGTGTGAAGATCTACATGGCAGGTCGAACCTGAAATGGCGTTTTTGCTTGCAACCTATGTTTGTAAATTGAAGCCTTGTGACATGTGTGCTGAAAGCAAACACGATTTTTGTTCTCGTTTCTTTACATTGTTGTCAATTACAATTCACGCAGTTTATCCTCCTTGCATGCCAAAATCTTTCACCTCCCCCCCCCCTCGATTGCGGCGCGGCCCTCACCATGTCGACTTCAATAAACTCGGCCCTCCACTTCACAAGGTTGCCGACCCCTGGCATCGACAATTCATTGCTCCAAATTTGTCGGCCATTACTATTGAATCTGTGATTTGCTTTCTTAACCGAATTGGGCATCACGGCAGTTTTCTATGACATAGAAACCTGCAGAAAACGTTCATTATTTGAGAAGGTGAATGATCATTTCAGCGACAGGTCACTGCTTGAATTATATAGTTTCTTGAAAAGAATCTTAAACTATATTGCTTCAGTGTGCATACAGGCCGCATTCATCGACTGCCAAGGAAATTGTTCCTCTAGACCCCACAGGGACGTCTGCTTAAGCAGGCGCTTTGTGAGTAGCTTCACCGTGGACCGGAGCTAACGGGGAGGGTTTGAACCCCTCTCACGCCTAGCCGTGAGTAGCTCAAGTCAATTCACCGGAGCGTGGAGGTGCATCCACTTGGCTTCGCCGTCCAAATAGACCAATTCTCGACAACACGCGCTTGTCAAAACCGCGTGATCTATGCAGTTCTCTACACTGGCTTGGGTCGCTGTATCTGAGCGAGCCAGAGTGTAGGCGACGCTGTGCTTAATGTATCGAATGGTACCAAATATTTACAATGGTTCTTCTAGAAACACCAAGTCGATAAGTTCATGCAAACAGCCGAATTTTCCTATCGCCTTTCTTTGACTTGTAAAAGTGTACGATACAGCTTGGCGGTATAGAATTGGCAAGTTTTTTTTGTTTTTTTTTTTCTGTGGCAGATGTGCAAATATCTTTCCATTCTTGAGAGACTTTTAAAAGACTGGTGCCGCTAGAAGGACGATGTCTTTTT
Source organism: Rhipicephalus appendiculatus (assembly GCA_030522465.1). Classification (NCBI taxonomy): domain Eukaryota; kingdom Metazoa; phylum Arthropoda; class Arachnida; order Ixodida; family Ixodidae; genus Rhipicephalus; species Rhipicephalus appendiculatus. Next base: position 61,720 of record JALIZH010027754.1, read on the forward strand.
CTCAAAAGCACGTCAGGTCATTGGTCTCTGTCCGGTCGGCAGCATTAGCGGCAGGCGTCTGAAACTCTGCGGCGTCGTGGGAAGACGTTTTGTGGAAGAGGTGGCCGAGCGGCTGTCTGGTGATGACAAGCTGGTTGTGAGTCAGAGAACATTCATGTACAGGTGCTCACAAATAGCGGCGAAAGGTTACACAGCTGTGGGCGGGTTGTGATGAGCTCACTCGTTGACTGGGCACAAAGATGATCATGTCGGTGGTTTACGACTAAGCTACTTAAGCCCCCAGCTGAATGGCGCAGTCATTGTGCTTGGTGAGAGAATATACTTTGGCAACGAAGTCGCTCTCTTCGTCTCTCCCACGCAGATGATTTAAAAATGCCGAGATCTACAGAATTCGTGGGCAATGGCAAGATGAATGGAACGCAGCAAACGAAAACAAATTGCACACTGTAAAGCCAAGAATAGGAAGATATACAACAGAAAAATTGGCCGCGTATCTGCGTGCTTCGCTGCAAATGTCGTCGAAAGACGATAGTCTTGTGCCGATTGCACTGCATGAGCGGCATGAGTACCACAATTTAATAGCTGGGCTAGCCGCTGGGCTCGTTTTTTGGACGTTTTCCGGGCGCGCTTAGACGGACGCCGGCGTTTCTCCGCTGAAATTTGGTCGTCGGTCTTTTCTCTGCGTTCTCTGATGTCTTGTAGAGTGGGTCGTATTTCATCAAGCGGCCATATATGTTTTGCCTTGCCTGAGACAGCGCTCTTCTACGATGAATCAGCCGCATCTGGCTGGCATTGATAAAACAGAAGAGGACGCCATCTACAGCGCTACCGGGGAACATCGGCTTGTGTTGAACAATGCTGCTGGCAGGTGGCAGCACCACAGCCAGCCACAGCGTCGAAGTTAAATCACTGGGCGGAGACTTGTTTTTTACACAGCAGCGCCGCGTAATAAACACTAGGATCTTTATAATTACGTATCTATAGATTTTGTTTTAAAGGAACACTGTGAATAGTACTAAGGTATTGATGTTGTGCCTCAGGTATGCGTAATATTTGATTTTTAATTGCCCACGCTCACCCGTATGAACACATGCTTCTTGGTCAAGATTGGAGGTCGTAAGGCAGGGGGTTAAAGTTTGGCCAGCTAGCTGAATCGTGTGACGTGCCGACAAACAGACAAACAGACAGACAGACAGACAGACCAAAATTTCTCCGTTTAGGTATCCCAAGAAAGACTATCGTCTTTAAAAACGTAACAGGCACCAAGAGGTTGCACTGTGCAGACTCAGAATCGGTCATACGCATGCAACACACTCACATATTCTCAGCAATTCTCCAACACCACACTGTGCAAAATGTGGTGATGTGCTGTCCGTTGTCCATGTTTTAATCATGTGTCCGTGCATCGAAGCAGAAAGACGGAATCACTTCCCCCCAGCTGTACAAAAGCCACATACCACCACACCCACTATTCTTCCTTGGTGACGAGCCCATGTTCTCCCCAAAAGTAGTTTTAAAGTTTCTAGCAAGTGTAGGCTTCCTACATTCTATTTCATACTCTCACTAATCTCAGCCTTCTCTCAATCTTGAGGGAATCACTGAGATTCATTTTTTTTCAAATGTCATGCGGCACGCACTCCTTGTCCTGACAAGGACTGTTGCCGGGGCCGCGTGACTTTGTAAAGCCCACATGTTTTGCCCGTTTTATAACTCATCACACATAGTCAATACACTTAACCTTAGGCCCTATACACCACACTTTTATTCTTCCCGCCTTGAGTAGTTTTTAATCAAGGAGTCGACCAACAACCCTGTGTTTGGCGCTCTTTGGCCTGAGTTGCCCTTGCGCCATTAAAATCTAGCATCATCATCAGATCTACAGAAGTCCGTGTTTAAAAAAAGCGCGAAAAAAACCACAACAGACAGGTACGAAGGATACAGGACGACGCGCTGACTCCAGCGTACCTGTCTGTTGTGGTTTTTTTCGCGCTTTTTTTAAACACGAATTTCAACCGACTCGCCCAACTGTCCCTACTAATTCACTAAAGGAGTTCGTCAGCGGACGAAATCTCAGCCGACCCAATCCGATCGCTTAGACGCCGTGATTTGCCGTCAGCAGGATGGGGAGGTGCAACCGAGCTGTTAACACCTGACTCCTGGCATTTAACGAGCGTTCTACTTGCATCAGTGGTGCTCTGCACTTTCTCCTCCACCAAGCATGTTAAGTTACATTGTTAAAGGGCTCTGGTCTCCATCATCGAAAAGAAGCGCAGCTACGGCTCGGCATTTTAAAGGTCGTCTACCCCCTTCTCAAAGTAGCAATAATGGCATCTTGTTGAGTACGGTTCCAAAGAGCGATGATGTTGTAGTGAAGAATTGACGGACTTCTCATGTACCTCCAAACTACAGACTGACAGACAGACAGACAGACACACAGACAGACACACAGACAGACAGACAGACAGACAGACAGACAGACAGACAGACAGACAGACAGACAGACATACAGACAGACTGACAAAGAACTTTATTTGATCCTGAGGAGCTTTACGGGAACCCCTAATGGGGACTCGCGGAAACCGCTGGCCGCGTCCAAGTCGGGGCTGGGACACCATGATGTTCCGCCCTTTCTTGGGCCCTCTGGATTGCCTGGATTTGTGTGTGGAGTGATGGGCTCCGGAGTGCCTCTTCCCAGTCAGCTTCGTTGGATAGAGGGCCGTTAGATAACGCGGGGCATTGCCAAAGCATGTGTGGTAAGGAACAATAAGTTTCATTGCAGTCCGGACAGCTTGAATCAATCTCTGTAGAGATACGACTGAGGAAGCCCCACGAGGGGAACGAGCCCGTCTGGAGCATTCGAAGTGTAACAGACTGATACCTTTCTAGCTTCGGGTGAGGAAGAGGATAGGTCCTTCGACTAAGCCGATAATGCGAGGTGATTTCATTAAAAGTAAGGAGCGGATCATTAATCTGGATTTCATCCTGTCCCCATAAGGCCTCCATACCGCCGCGGCTCGTGAGATCTCGCGCACGGTCATGGGCAAGCTCATTGAGGTTAGGTATGGTGTGATGAACGTCCGCGCCCATATGGGCGGGAAACCAAGAGATGTAGTGAGTGCCAGGGTTTACTGGCAATTTTTTTTTTACGTGAACCTATTTTACCAAGAAAGTTGACTGCCGCGCAAAGTGTTCTGAGCGTCACACTAGAGTGTACTAGAACACGGGAGTGCTCGAAACGGCCGCAGCACCAATGTATGGAAAGTGAAGCCCAAACAGGGTCAATCCGCTCGTGGCGCTGCGGTCGGTAGTCTGCAATCTGTCGTCGTTTTAGCAGTTCCGCGCGGCTCCGCCAAAGTGGTTTAGGGGGAGAATGCCCGCTTCCTACTCAAAAGGCCTGGGTTCGAGTCACAGCTGTAGGGGGTGGGTTTTTATTCTCAGTGTCATTTGTACAGCTGTACTTCTTAGCCTTTGTTTCTTAAATCTAGCTTCAGTTGCTACGTATTGCTACAAAAAGTAACGCTAAAGGTGAAGTAAGGAAGACGAAGTTTGACAGCGAGAGTTTTTATTGGCGAGCTCGAACATTGATTTCCATCATTTATTTTTATTTCGTTCGGCCATGAATACAGCGTAAGCCTTCGTCATTATTTATTATTTAAGGTATGTGTTCGCAAAATCAGTTGCACAAGAATACTACGTTTGTATCTACAATGTCAACACGTTCACCTGTTTACGTACACCTCGTGATCGCTTTATTAAAGTACCAAATAGGTTTTTCTTTAGTGTCAGGGGGGGAACATGTAAAAGAACAGACAGAACATCGCTTTTGCGGTATCCAAACCTTCGCGGTTTCCCGCTGACCGAAGGTCGTTTACTTTAATTTTTTTCTTTGATACGCTGGTTCGGGTCGCCGGCCGCGGGCCTGCTTCAAAACACACGCAGGTCGAGTCTCGTCATTGAGTTTCATACAATTAAAGTATGAAACTCTATGGAGTCTCCTATTCACTAAAATCTCTAAGCCCATATTTTACGTTTTTTTAACCCGTGTGGTGGCGCTGCAAATAAATACGCTCACTGTCAAATTTCTTCTTTACTTCACATTTTGCATCACTTGTTGTAGCAATACGTAGCAACTGAAGCCAGATTTAAGAAACAAAGGCAAACAAGTACAGCTGTACAAGTTACACTAAGAATAAGAATGCACCATCTACAGCTGCGATTCGAACCCGGGCCTTTTGAGTGGGAAGCGGGCATTCTACCGCTGAACCACTTTGGCGGAGCCGCGCGCAACTCTTAAAACGACGACACATTGCAGGCTACCATCCACAGCGCCACAAGCGGATTGATCCTGTTTGGGCTTCACTTTTCGAAGCTCGTTCCGGGCACTCCCCTATTCTAGTACACTCTAGTCACGCTGTTTATCTTGTAGGGCCGTTTTCAGCCTCTAGTAATTCCATATCTGCTGCAATACTCCTAGCATTTAGAGCACATATATTTAATATACAAGCTACGGTTCATGGTACCATTGAAGTTGGAGCGGCAGATTCAGATAAAGATAAATAATAGAGAAGATGGGAAAATGAGATTGCATCCAAATTCTTTCTTGAAATATCAGTGTTCCTCGGTCTTTAGCCGACACGAAGGGTAGTTCTCGAGCCACCACTACGTACTATCGACGGCAAAAGAAGCGCGCACAGCGGCAAGTATTATCAACGCTAAAGTGCGCGTCATCCAGTCGTCACTACTAATTTCAGGCGCGCACATTAGGATCGGCAGCACTGCGCCATACCACTGGAGTGCGTAATAGAACTTTTCGTTCGGCGAGTTAGTGCACGGTAATTACGCTCTGTCCCGTGTTCTTTCTTGTGATTGTGTTCTTTTGCGCAGTAAAAGCAACAATGCACTATCGCGCGACACTTCCCCTTCTGTTTTAGTTTTGATATGATGTTATGGTGATAATAATGGCCGGCGTGGGCGTGCAGAATGCTTTTGGTCGTTTCGATGTTATTTTCTTTTAGCGTTATTTTTTCTTTGAAATATCAGAACTAAAACACAAGTGAAAATATCGCGTTGTAGTGGCATATCGCAGTGGTGCGAAACCGCATGTGCGCGCCTGTCATTGGTGATGAATAGACGCTGTTCACGTTTCATTTGATGCGAATAGCACTGACCCAAAGGTTACTGTCAATAATGCA
>JALIZH010027755.1:0-38242 GCA_030522465.1 Rhipicephalus appendiculatus
GACTTCAATGTAGTGTTTTTTTTATGTTTTTTTTTTCCAGAGCAGTTTCAACAGTATTGTGGCTCGGTGGTAGAACAATGCTCGCCCCGTAGGTGGCCTGAATTCGATCCTCACTAGGACCCGGAAATCTTTATTATTTATTTTATTTACATCTTCGTCGATTTTTTCGGTCATGGACAAGATTATGATTTTTCGCTCAAAACCGACGACGCTGACACCGACGCTGACACCGGAATTTCTGCGAAACGACCTCTTTAACGCTATCGCATTAATATTAGCCTGTGAAAGCGAATGGCTCAGCCGACATAAGCTGAAAATTCGCAAAACTGGCGCAATCTTTTCCGGTAAAATGTATGCCTAAGCCGATATCGGCTGTACGGCGGCAAACCGGGCAAACTATTTCCTGTTAAAACAGAATATTGGATGAAGGGCGGCAAAGCTCTTCCGATATTGCACGCCAGAATCAACGGCTTAGCCTATATTGAGTCGCGGCGGCAACATTGGGCCATGGTTGGGCCTGGCACAGCTGTGAAACCAAAGTCCGCCGACGTTGTGTGCTGTCTGGGTTGTTTTTGTAGCTCTCCCACACTGTTCACGAAGCTCACCAAACGCGTGCTCCCGCAGACGCCCCTGCGGCACCTCGGGACTTAAGAAATGCATCACTGATTTAAATAACTCCAATATATACTAGCTCGAAAGCAACAACGTTTAGGTTTGTGAAGAAACAAAAATATTTTTTTCCATACAGTTATCAGCGGAAGGCATTCGCAGAACTTGAGACATTTTTCCTCTCGTCCATGTTTAGTTTTCGAAAATATCGAATATAACCTTGATCTTTCCATAACTTGAGTGCCTCATAACTTTTTCATAATTGAACATTTGCATTTCGGATCAGGTTGTTAACGGTGCACTTTTTTATAAACAAAAAGACAGCATTCTGAATATGAAGATTCTTGAAAAAAATTTAGAACGCGATAAATTTTGTAGGTTCCATAAATCTCTGTGAACACTCATATTTTCTTTGCATCACAGTGTGTGCGCTAAGTAGCGCAAAACTGTATAAAGAAAATAACTCCAACCACATTTTACCAGTTATTTTATTCGTCTCCCGTATAGCTGCGAAATGCACCAAGACACCCTGAAGAAAACCAGACCAGGTGAGGATGAAACGGCACGCTGATCATAATATCTTTCACATTCAGATAGAATCCTGTGGTTATGAAGCATGACTCCCTCGGTACTACCTCTGGAAGAAAGGCATTCCTCCACGTGCAGTAATCATAGCCATAACAGGTCATCGGAACATGTTAAACACTATTGTTACACATGTAACATCATGAAATGGTACACGCTGGTTGGTTATTTGTTGCAAGCTCCAATTTCATCTGCAAGAACTCATTTTTCATTCTCTCCATGTATGCTTCCATTTCTTTCTGCCTAATTTCATTATCCATCCTTGCTTTCTGCTCATTCAATACCTCCCTTTCTCTCTCTTGAGCTCGTTCTTGCATCATTGTTTGCTGTTCTTTCAACAACTCCCTTTCTTTCTCTCGAGCTTCATTCACCATTGTTTGCTGCTCTTTCAATAACTCCCTTTCTTTGTTCCATCCGGCTTCTTTTGCTTCCGCCTTCACTTTTTCCAGAATTTGTTCGCTTTTCCTTTGTTCATCTCTTTCTCGCTGCTCCTGCATTTTCGCCTCGACTTCCTGCTCTCTTGTGATGATTTCCTGCTCTTCTTTGAAGAAGCCATCGAACAGTTCATCAGCTTTCTGTAAACACGAAACACAGATTAAACTGATACGTACAACTTCTGCACACTTATTTTTGCTTGTGTGCTTCCTATGAACGGGAAGCAAAGGTGTATACAGAGCAAAGTGGAGGAAATAACAGAGGTCTCATAAAGCAATTACTCTGCTCTTTAGTAGTCGAAAATAAGTTTGCCTTCACAGGAAAAGTAAAGCGAAAAATTAGCTACGACGTCCTTTGATTCTCGCGCTTGGTGGTCCGCGAAGGTGCTGTAACTACACTTAATACTGGAAAAGCTCGTAAATTCGAACTCTTTTAATTCGAACTTACAGTTGATTCGAACTGGCGCCCTGGTTCTGGCACAGCCCTATGCATTTCTATGGGGAAAACGCCCGATAATTTGAATGCGTTGGTATCTACAACGGTTACTTCGAACTGGGCGCCCCCCGACTTTCGTCCCTCCTCCCAAAAATCGGCCCAGAATGATTACCCAAATTACTCATTACTTTCATCAGTGAAAAGCAAGTGCAGTGATTGATTTCCATGTATGCTTTTATGGTTATAAATGTCGTCTGTCTGCTGCTACTGCTGTATGGGTGGCACGACCCAGTCAGGCGATATTTGCCTTTAGCCGTGTCCCCTTAGACAATTTCAGTATTGCTCTAAATAAACTAAGAAAGAAACACATTAGGTTTTAATGGCGTTAACTCTGTAATGTAAATGAACGTCTTTTAGAACACAAATAGCGTCGTATATTTTGTCATTAAGGCTCACTGCTCAAGTAAATGCAAGTCCCCTGCTTGTTTCTGGCGTATCACTGGCTGATCAATAAATTCTGTTCACTGTTAGAGCATGAACCTAATTTACGAAATTACCTGCCACAAACGTGTAGTATCGCCCAATTTGCGGGAACGAGTCCAGAGGTGCTTCTGTGGGTTCTCTCCGCACAGTGTGGCGCCATGTCAATTTATTCTAGCGCCGGCCCACTAATTGAAACTTCGCTTAATTCGAACAATTTTATAGTCCCCTTCGAGTTTGAATTAACGAGCGTTTACTGTACTACTAATTACATAATGTTTGTTGAGAACTGACTGTTTCATAAACGTAATGCGTTAAGTGCTATTTTTCGAATGGTGTAGAAATACGATAGATATAAACGGTGACTTTCCCGCCGGTAGCCAAGCACCTTAGCTACTAAGACAGCAGTCTGGCAATGTCACCACCACTATAGTATTTGCTTTTCGCGAACAAATTGGCCCTTTTCTAAGTCTCAGTCCTCGGCATATAATAATTTGTTGTTTATACAATAAATCTTTTTCTCTTTCTCTCTCGTTATCTTACAGTCCACATGGTACTTCTAGAGGCAGTAGTATTGTAATCTAGCCCAAGTTTTTATTTTTTGGCGCTAACTATAAGTATCATTGCACCACAATGCATAATACAGTGTTTTATAAAATGATCAATGGTGTGAAAGAAGTGCGGGATTCCACTTATGGCAGGAACTATGCGGTCTTTAAAAAGCGTGAATTTGTCGGTATGTTCAGTTGATTTCGTTTCCCCAAAGTATAATCGGTCATTTCGACTGTAAAAAATTGTGCGTCCTTAAAAGCACTTTCATCCATTTAGGATGATAGTAAGAAATCTCACAACCAAAACCACCCTTTTTACAAGGCTCAAATAATGGTATTCTTTGCTTAGCCCATCTATGTCATGTGATATATGATGTTCCGCAAACTTAACCTAACCGCCACCACAGAGCAACAAAGACAAAGTGAAAAGACCATGAACGCGGACAGAGGAAGAAGAGAAGAAAGAAGGTAGAAGATAAGATGACGATGATGTAGCATCAATAAACTACTGAAAGCGCCCCCCCTTTCGTGGAGAGAGAGAGAGAGAAAAGACATTTATTTGGTCCGGACGAAAGAGGATGTGGTGTTTATACATCCAACTCCTGGCTAGACCCATGTCGGGACGGGGAGGCCAAGCCTCTCCGCCCTCTCAGGGCCTTCCGGACAGCCAGAAGCTGGACGTCGTAGCTGGGGTTGTTGACAGCAGCGGTCCACCAGTCTTCTTGACAGCAGTCCTGCAACGCAGGGCATCGCCAGAGCATGTGTTGCAATGAGCTGATTTCTCCGTAGTCTGGGCATGTTGGGTCCATCTCCGCACGTATCATACTCAGGAAGCTCTTTTTACATTTGGCGCAGCCGAGTAAAGAACAGGATGTGGGTGACGTTCATCGTGGTACAGCGAGACGGCCAGCCTGTCGTGACGGGCTACAAGCTCGACGGAGAAGACTTCGTGTCTGCACCAGAAGAGGCAACAACTCTGGCTCTCCTGCGGACTATCGCTTCCAAGGGCAACGCAGCACTGGGCGACATCATCGCTAAAGGTACCACGACTATTAACATGGATCTCGAGGAGCTAAGTCGCCTGACTAAGCAAGATCTCTGTAATACCCTTAGCCTCAACGCAAATGCATTTTCTTCAACTCAAACCTTGTCAGACGCGATGTTGCAACTTGTCGAATTGCAAAGCCAGCAAGCCCAAAGCCAAGAAGCTCTTTTAAGTACACTCGCAGCACGCTGTAATGTCGGAGCCCAAATAGAGCCAAAAGTATTTGACGGCATCTCTTATAGCGTTCATACATGGCTTGACCACTACGAATACGCCTGCGAAAAAAAATGCTTGGTGCTCAGACTTGGACCGCGTCATCCATATGGCCAAATATTTAACAGGAAATTCCAGGAAATGGTTCGATATCCGTATCATGAAGCACAAATAACAACCCTGGTGTGCATGGAAAGACAGCTTTCGTTCTGCTTTTCAAGGCAATGCGCTCGAGTTGTGGGATGACGCGCTTACATATAGACAGAAAGAAGGAAAATTTTCTGAATATGTCTTTGAAAAGTGTTGCCTACTTCAACGCGCGGAGCCCAAACTTCCGGAATCGGCCATTCCACCACTTGTAATGCTTCGGATGACGAGAGAATGCCGACAGCAGACAGAATTCACGTCACCGCGCTCTCGAGAAGACCTTCTTGGTACGATAAAGAATGTCACTGTCACAGATACCTGTATAAAAAGGAGGGTCACATTGCAAGAAGCAGCCGAACTTAAGGGTGCGCAGCTACAGGACAAAGCTTGCGTCGAATTTACGTGCACTAATTGTCCTAGCGCTCTATCTTCACGAACCGCGAGACACTTCAGGGACTGTGACAGCAGGGAGGTCATAAAAACTCAAACCCAACCGAGTAATGAAATAGAGAAGGTATTTATAACAAAGACGCAGATTCTTTATGCTGTCATGCTTGTCAATAATCAAGAAGTGTCAGTAATTATTGATACTGGAGCATCTGTAAGCATGATAAATGAAAGAATTGTGTGTCACCACGATATCATCACGGGAAAGTCCATTCAGGTGCACGGCTACGACGGTACACGCCGGGATTTCTCCAGGTGGACAAATGCTAAACTCCAGTTCAGCAGCCAGGAGGTCACAGTCAAATGTTTGGTGCTATCCGGAGTTGGCTTTGACTTTATCCTCTCTCGGCCGGATATGAAGCGCCTAAAGATGAACATATTGTAGGACGATGTAATAACAGATGAAGGGAAAGGGACGAAGTATGCGATAGAACCCATAAAAAATGTTGTACCCAAGACAAGTAGAATAGCTTTGTGCCCTGATATCACAGCCAAGTTCCCAAAACTAATATGCGTTGGCACATATCCACCACCGACAACCGCAATTGAGGTACCGTTTGAGCTGAACGATACAACAATAGTGCGGGGAAAGCCATACGCCTTAAGTCATGAAAATAAAGTTTGGCTGAAACAAGAATTCCAAAGTATGCTTGACTCCGGCATCATCAGGCCGTTTACATCCGCATTTGCGTCCCCGATTACTATTGTACCCAAGGAAAATGGTTCTCTTAGACTATGCACGGATTATCGACTAATTAACAGACAGACTGAATTCTTCCCTTTCCCAATACCCCGAATAAATGAAATCATCGATGAAACTGGTTTTCAAGAACTGATTGGTTTTCAAGAACTGATTTGTGCAAGGGATACTGGCAAGTGCCACTGAAAGAAGAAACAAAGAAATTTACAGCATTTGTCACACCATTTGATATCTATGAGTATAATCGCCTCCCGTTCGGATGGAAGAACTCCGGGGCGTGGTTTCAAAAGCTGATGAATAGTGTCCTGAAAGATTACATAGGAAAGTTCTGCAATGTGTATGTCGATGACATTATTGTTTACTCGAGGACGAAGAAGGACCACAGTCAGCACTTATCTGATGTACTAGAGGGATTGAGCCGAGCAAGAGTTAAGATAAATGCAAAAGAAAAGTGAATTTTTTGTCAAACCGTTTTGTTCCTCGGTAGAGTCTTCAATGGGAAAACGAAAAGCACAAAAGAAGAAAGTGTGCAGAGAATTTCAAGTCTTGTCAAGCCGTATGATCTGCATTCCTTGCGAGTTTTCCTGGGTCTGGCGGGTCATTTCAGGACATTTATCAAGAATTACACAACGAAAACGAGGTGTTGAACAGCACTGACACAAAAAGAAGTTCCGTTTATATGGACCGAAGAGTGCGAGCGGTGCTACTTGGATCTTGTCAAGATTATTTGGTCTGACCGTGTGCATACATTACCGGATTTTTCACTACCCTTCGAACTGTGTACCGATGCTTCTCACTACGAAACTGGAGCCGTACTTTATCAACACGACGTTCAGAAGCTCACTGGCAGGCAACAACAAGTAATTGGATATTACTCATACACATTTTCAAAGACAGAAGTTAGCTATGCAACCACTTAAAAGGAAGCACTTGCTGTTGTGATGGCCTTAAGATACTTCAAGAGTTACCTAGAAGGCCGAAATTTCAAGCTTTTAACTGATAATCAAGCTCTTACGCCCCTCCTTAAGCTGGCGCAGCCTAAAGGAAGGCTGGCCCGGTGGATAAGTGAAATCCGGCAGTATAGTTTCGAAGTTTCGCATCGCCCGGGACGCTGATGCGCTTTTCAGATTGAACGTGCCTTGGAAGCCAAGTGCGAGAGCGTAAACATGACGACGCCTTGGGAAGGCACACATGATCTGCAATTTAAGAATGGTCGAATGCACGTGCCTGAAACAAGTGTGTGGTTAATTCTTAGACTGTACCATAATAGCCCCGTAATCAGGTGGTCATGATGGTTTTTGGAGGACATACCGGAAGCTTACGCAGAGATTCACGTGGAAGAACATGAAAGTGGATGTTGCACACTACATCAAAACATGCCACGAATGTCAGGTGCACAAAGCCAAGTCAAGAGGGAATCAGATGGTTATGCCAACATACTCAGACGTTCCCTTCCAACTGTTGCACCTCGACTTGCCGAGATAGAAAAGAAGAGCGAGGGCGTCAGAAAAACGTAAGTTTTTCTTGTGGCAGTGGATGAATGTACACGGTTCGTTGCTGCCAAGCCCGGAAAAGAGGAGGCGAACTCCGTTATTCAGCTTCTTGAAAGAGGTGTCTTCAAAAAACGTGAAAGTTGTAGTGGCTGACAACGGACCGGCTTTCCGAAGTGACAAGCTCCGAGTTTGGGCACAGCAAAAAGATGTCGCGCTTCGTTTTCCTGCTCCTTATCACCCCGAAGTCAATTCTCTCGCTGAAAGAGTAATTCGTGACATGAATACATTCATTGCACTCTGCGCGCAATTAAAGGGAGGTTAGAAATGCGCACTCGAGGTAGCAGTCTCACATCATAATCGCTCTTACACAGCTGGAATAGGATGCAGTCCACATTTTGCGGCTTTTGGAACAAGCACATGGCGTGCGGCTGATAAAGAGTTGGATATCGTTGGTAAAGTGTCACTCCGAGAAACAAAATTTTCAGCAGAACAGCGGAAGAAGTACCGGTGTAATATGAAGAAAAAACTTTGATAAACGACACATGGCAAAGATGCCGGACATTTTGCCTGGAAACATGATTTTGGTGCGCAAAGGTCTCGATGCAAAATCTTCGTTCATCGGTCCTTTCAGTGTGCTTAAAACGGCAAACAAGGCATACTAAAGGCACTGTACTACCAAGGCTGGAAAGGAAGAACACAAGAGGCTTCGATAGGAAATGTTCTTCCGTACAATCCCAAGAGGGATGAAGACAGATGGTTGGGAGGATATGATGTTCCGCTAACTTAACCTAACCGCCACCGCAGAACGACAAAGACAAAGTCAAGAGACCGTGAAGGCGGACAGAAGAAGAGAAGAAAGAAGATAAGATGGCGATGATGTAGCATCAATAAACTACTGAAAGCGCACTGCTTTCGTGGACTTGTACATGATATGCAAAAGATATTGACATATCAATACATATTTAATCGTACTACCTCTACTTGCCTATCATTTGTATCAGTGCTGCGCTCTGGCTTCTACCATATCCAGATGGAGGCAATACCACTACGGCTTTTTGTGGCTGACGTACAAGTGGTTTCCAGTACTCTAACTAAACTCGCATATCATCTTGCCAAAAATCTGTTACTAAGAGGACACATAAAATTGCAGCAGAACGTGAACTCGTGTAGCCTGCATTGATTACAGATTTTGGTTTTGCTCGCAAATTCTGGGATGAGACCGAAGGCTGATTATTTGGAGCAGGAAGATTCACAACTTGGAGCTCATTAGAATAGCAGAAATTTTCATTCTGGAGCACTATGGAGCAGGGTTGCCAGGTTGGGATACTTTGCGCCAATTTGACTACTTTTTTAGGCTAGTGTCGGCAGAAAAAAGCATCTTGACTACTTGGCTAGTTTTGGGCTACTTTCCTGTTAGCGTATATTTGAACCAAGTTATCAATATCTTGTGACGTCCTAGCCGCTGGCGCTCGAGTACGCCTCGAAACGTGGTGGCCACGGCGTGTTTCCAGCCCACAAAATTGGATTTGGCTTTTTATATAAAATGAACGACATTATGTAAAATAAAATACTTGGATAGCGGCTGGGACTACGGGGAGAGCAGTTTGATGTATTCGACTTCATTTAGCAGACCAGGCTATTGCTGAGTGGAAGTCACAACTACAGCTGGCGTAAAAAGGAGAATCGTTCAAAAATGGCGTTGCTAATTCCATCATGATCACCATTCGACGACTCAAGAATAAAATTCTAAGCATAAATAGCCATCGCTTGACGGTAACACTATCGCATTAGGTTTTACTTTTGCCGCATTCAGCCGAGTTCTTCCTTTCATACTGTTCATTTTGCTTGTTTTTTATTTTCTCATAGGGACTTTCTTTATTCTTTGATCGCTGTAATTTTGTGTCCTTGCCTCCGATTATAAGCTTTACGGTTGTTTCTTCTCACCAATTAAATCAATGTTTGATTATTATTATTAGTAGTAGTAGAAATAGAAGCGATGTAGTATTTGAGACCATTCCTTATTATGCATTGTAAGACAGTATGGTTGCACGTGACTTCAGACCACCTGACTTCAGGAAAATAAATAAAATAAATATTAGACCTTGCCTCTATAAACGCATCCATGTATGTGCGTGACACCGCGTCGCCACCCAGCTTTGGAAAGTCATTGAACACTTTCTTTGCCTCTGTCAGCTTCTCACGGTGAAACTCGTGCAGACTGGCCAGACATCTTCGAGGCCTCTACACAGAGCAAAAACAGTTATTCTTCAATCAATAGTACAAGTTCGTGCGACATTTTCACTTACATCTCTCATTCCAGACATGTAACTTGTTATGGCTTTCTCCGCGGCGGCCACATTGGTTGCTTTTGCTGTCGCCTGGAGGAGCATGACACGTTAAAACAACATTGTTAATATTACCTACGGGGACTCACCAGAAGCATGGATTCTGGCTCCGGCAAATCACCTCCCTTGAATACTTCTACATAGGTCTGGAAGAGTGGGTGCCATAAGCAATGCAGATGTTGCATGAACGATGCATGTACCTACCCTGAAGAAAGTCATTAGGTGCTCGCACAATATTTTTTTACCAATAACCTGCTTGACCAGCAGGTTTTCCGGTGCGAGGATTGAAGCAACTAACTCTTGAAGCTTCTCTAGAAAGTCTTTACTGATGTCTGCAAGACGGCCATCGAATGACGTTTCGCGCGAGACCTACACAAAAGAACAAAAATATTTAGCAGTAGCATTGAGCGTGAAAGCTGTAGGCAGTGCGGAGCAGTGTTTCGTCTCCCCTTCGGTGACACTGGCGTTCATGGACAAGCAAGTTCTAGTATTCCAAACGTGCAACGTGCTTGGCGTCCACTGCAGACAAGGATACCTTCATTTTTGTAGCAGTAGCACCCTCTTCCCTTCTTCTCTTTCTTTGCCTCCTCCTGACCATCACATCACTCCCCCCTTAACCTGACTGCAGTTTTGCACCACTTGCTACACATGGTATGAATTACTATGCTGTTCTTCAAGCTGTACCTTCCCTTTCATAATGGGCGAATTGCAAACTTTAATTCGTCAAATTAGTGTAAAAGAAAAAGAAAAAAAAATCGCTAAGAAAAAAAGAGAAAAAAAAGAGAGAAAAACAAAAAGAAAAAAAGAAAAAGAGGATTGTGTTTAAAAAAAAAGAGGAAAGAAAAAAACGAGACAAGAGCGGGAAAAAAATTAATATAAAAAAGAGAAAAGAAAACAACAGAAAGAACAGAGGAAAAAAAATGATCGATAGAGGGAAAATCACGCCATATCCACAAAGTGAATGATGTTGCAGAAGCTTGCTCGGAGATGATCGGGTAACCCGCGAATCCTCCGTACACATCTCCTACCATCATATATAGACCTGACAACGTTGTTATATACACATTACATGCGGCGCTCGGGCCGCGAGCCCCAGCTGCTGTTCGTTGCGAGCCCGCCGCGCTGCTGTGCGGTGTTCATGCCGCCGAGCGGTAAGAAAGTTTTCACTGCCTGAGCTCCCGGCGAAGAGAAAATTACACCATCTCCCGCTAAAGGGAAAATGTGTAGATGCGAAGCAGCGGGCGCTAACGCTTACACTGGCGGCGGCGTTCACGCTGGCGTTCATCGCAGCGTTGCGCAGGAGAGAAACCTGGGGAGGCGCAAAGCACGCAGTGATGCACCGGTGTTTCCTACTGGAACATGCCAATCGCTGCTAATGGGCAATGAGAGAAGAAGACTCCGACTGGACACAGAGACCCGCAGTCCGCTTTTAGTTAACGCGCACGCTGCGAATTTTTATTGTTCAACATTGCACAGGAGAAATCTCCCACTGGCACCACCTTGGAGGTCAAGATCCAGTGCCATATATACGGGGTGGCCAGTGAACGGTTGTCCACGCGAGCAGTCGGTCCACACTCCCACGCGCATGCGCAGTGGGAGTGTGGACGCCACGGGAGGGATGCCTAGAGGAGAGAGGGGGGGGAGCGTAGGAGAGGAGAGAGGGGGGGGGGGACGCGCATGCGCAGTGAGCGGAGAAGTGTAGACGCCACCGCCATCGCCGCCGGACAAGGCGCGAGCTTAAGAAGCTTGCCGAACAAGCTCCTAAAAACAGACAAGTGTCAACTAACAACTTTCATAGTTGTGACGTGTTTGTAATGGAGCAACGCGCTGTCAGTGTCCACAATGCAGAAGCCGACGCTGTTGTTGTTGCCTCTGACATGGCTCATACCCACTCAGGGGGATTGGCCAAGAATTGATTATATGGTAATGTTAGACTTTTCGACGCTCTTTGATACTTCTTTTTCTTTGAAACTGCGGCACGTGGAATGACCCGTCTGCGTTTCCTGCCAAGCGGTGGCGTCTGACGCCAAGTGTGCTCAACCTGTTCCGAGATCTGCGTACCGCGAGCGGAAAATGGTCCATATGAAGAGCGCGCCGTTCTATCGGCACCACAAGCGTGGCGCGTGGCTGTGTTGGCTAGCGCAGCAGGGCTGCAGAGCGAGGGGGCGCTGGTTCGAATCCCCGATCAGGTGCTGTGGAATTTTTAAATGCGAAGCATTTCTTAGCGAACTTCGGCGACTTTGAGCGTATCTATCTATCTATCTATCTATCTATATAGCCGCCTACGACTTTGTGCTCTCCTGGCCATATCGTTAATGCGATTTATACCAGAATTGGTATGGCATAACATGACTGTATGACAAACATGAATGACTGGTCATATCATGAAAATCCTGACTAACTTATCATGAAAAGTATGATTTTCACGCCATGGTCATAGTGCTCCTGAGGTCGTTTTCTTAATTTGATATATCCAAAAATTGGTACGATGAGACATTTCTGCATGACCAACATAAATGACAGGTGCTAATATGAAAATCATGACATGTCATGTGCAACATAACTTGCATGCCACGCTCATGCTACTCCCGTGGCCGTTTCGCTAGCTTGATATACACCAAATTTGGTATTGAGAGACGTGACTGTATGAGGAGCATAAATAACAACTGGTAATATGGAAATCATGACATGTCATGTGCAACATAACTTGCATGCCACGCTCATGCTACTCCCGTGGCCGTTTCGCTAGCTTGATATACACCAAATCTGGTATTGAGGGACGTGACTGTATGACGCGCATAAATGACGAGTGGTAATTTGGAAACCATGACATTTCATGTGCAACATGACTTGCATGCCATGCTCATGACACTCTCGTGCCGTTTCGCCAGCTTGATATACACGAAATTTTTAAGGCGAAAGCCTTTAATGTCTCATGCTCACGTCCGTACGTCCGGTCATCCGTCCGTCCCTCCAGCCGTGCCCTGGCACGGTGCCAGGTAGGCGCCGGGGCGCGCAGACGGACGCCGGTCGCGTTGGACTCTACAGCGCTCGCGCTTTGCTTGCCATTGGCAAGCGTAGCGCGATGTGTCTGCTTGCGCTGCTTGCGTAGCGTCGCTCCCAGCGTCTTTAATCATGCAAGGAAGGAGACGCGCGCAACACATTCCATTCTTACCGACCCCCGTCTCAGTGGCCACAGGCGTTCGAGGAGAGAGTAAAACGTCTTTATTGATGTTTGAATGGCGAAGGAACGCGTGGGAGGAACCCCTAGTCCGGGGTCCCTAAGATGACTCCAACGACGAGTCGGGCCCGCTGTATTACGGCTCGGAGGACCTCGGGAAGGTCCGTCGCGGAGAGTATCAACACACTTTGGAATTGACAAAGTGTCCGTCAATTTAAACGCTGGAACGCGGATGGCGTCTGCACGATGCGCAGAGCGCGAGAATACGAACACATGCGAAACGGAGGCAGATTGGTCGCGCGTCTCACTGCGATTCGAGGTAAAAAATTTAGCGAACTTAAGTGGCAGGTGATCTTGGCATGCATGTCATCTACAATGCCATTTACATGCCACGCTCATGGTGCGCTGGCGTCCAGTTCGCTTGCTTGATATACGCCAAAATTTGTATTGCGCAACGTGACTGTATAACGAACAAAAATGACAGGGTCCTAACATGTATGTAATGACATCAATATTATGTACAGCATGATTTGCTCCTTGCTGGCTGCTTCGCATTATATACATTCCCACAGTGCGTGGGATCTCCCGGTTTTTTCTGCTGATTTATTTTTCTTCATGCCTTTTATATTTATATAAATACATACACATATCCGGGACATGACGGCGATGGCGACGGCAAAAATCAGCCGAGAGTGTCCATACAATTTCTATCGAAATAAAAATTACAACAAAAACTGCGAAAATGGAAGTATATGTGAAAATATATATACATACTTTGTGTACTCACGAAAGGCCAACATCTAACTATCGAGGACCATCTGTCACACTTCAAAAATTCTCTTTCTTAAAATTAGAACCATGCAATTACATCTCTGAAATTTATAAACAAATGTCACCACACTTACAAGTCTACCACAGAATATTCTAAGCACCGTGCCATTCTCTCACACTCTCAACCACTAAATAGCAGTAATATAATAAAAAATGAGAAACAAAAATGCAAGAATAATTGCAACTCAGCGTACATTCTTCGCATCTGCTACTAAGGGCAAGTAATGCAACTCACATTCAAACCAACTTTACGCTAACGGGGTGGGGGACGGGGGTCAATAATCAAAAGTTCCTCATGTTACAGAGCACTCCGTCCATAAGAGAAGAAGTTAAAACCAACAATCAACAGCCTACTCCAGCAGTAAACAACACAAGCAAGATACTCCAGTATAGAGCACTGCACGGGCCGTGATTCTCGGCCCGGGCCCGGCCCGTGCCTGGCACTCGTTGAAGTTTACCCGGCCGTACCCGGCCCGGTCACTCAAAAGCGAAACCCGGGCCCGGCCCGAACCCGACAAATAAGTTCACCTACCCGGCCCGGCCCAGCCCGACCACAGATCGGGCCCGACAAAGGCCCGAGCCATGAATCGCGGTGGTGTTGGCCGAACACGGAATCGACAGCAAGGCGTTTTAAGTAGCAAATGTCTACGTTTTGTTGGCGCACGCTTCGCGAACAGACAGACAGACAGACAAAGAACTTTATTGAAGTCCTGAGGGACTAGCCGGGAAGGACCCGCTGGGGTCCTCGGCCCACCGCTGGCTGCTCCCATGTCGGAATCGGGAGGCCATGCCTCTCCGCTCTTTCACGGGCCCTCTGGACGGCCGTTGACTGGATATCGAGGGCAGTACTTGCTATGGCGTCTTCCCAGTCCTGTTCGCTGGTGTGTGATGTGTCCTGTAACGCAGGACACTGCCAGAGCATATGAGCTAGAGTGCTAAATGCCTCCCCGCAATCCGGCCACTGTGGATTAATATCTTGATTAATCCGGCTTAGGAAACCTCTCGAGGGATATGACCTCGTGACATGTAGAATTTATTAGATGCGAAGCAGCTCTTTGACTCACGTGTGTAACGCCGTACGTTACGTGCGTCCGTACGAATGCGCCGCAACGCGTTCCCCTCACCGTAAATGTTGGAGCGTTGCCAAGTAGGTCACGCCACAGCTGCGCGTTGACGTCACGCTCCCCTCGCACGCTTCCCTCTCAGGTGCGCGCTGACGTCACTCTCTTCCTCACCCGCAGCATGCTCGCGGCAGCGCCGCAGCTGCCGGCTGCTCCACCCGCTCGCAACACCTCTGAACGTGTCACTTCTCTCTCGCGTCACCCTCTGCACCGCCCGCAACGCTCGACCGCACGTCGAGTGGAAACACTCTTTCGGCTCGTTTATCTGCGATGGCGCCCATTTTAACCGGGTCGACGCCGTGCGCACCGCTGCTGCTTCGCATCCCATCAGGGGTTCCCTTCGGGGAGGTGGTCCAAGTTTTTTAGATGTGAAGCATCTTATGGCGAAGCTTAATCCGGTGGTGGTGGTGTGCCGCGTACTCACCCCTTACTGCGCATGCGCAAACCCTTTAAAAAAAATCAAAATAAAAACCTCCTCTACCCCCTCTCTCTCCTCTAGGCATCCCTGCCCGCGGCGTCTACACTCACACTGCGCATGCGCGTCCCCTCTCTCTCTCCTCTCCTACGCTCCCCCCTCTTTCCTCTACGCATCCCTACCCATGGCGTTCAGACTCCCACTGCGCAAGCGTGTCACCCCCTCTCTCTCCTCTCCTACGCTCCCCCCTCTCTCGCCTCGCGACGCCGACGCACGCAGCGTCTGCTAGTGAGTTTCTTGGTTGAAAAAACATGGCTGATCCCTCTGTCAAAGGAATCGGTATAACACGAAAGTGAAACGTGTATTCACATAAGTAGTTGAGCAGTTATTGTGCATTGTTTCGCCACAAGGGAGAAGGAATGAATGCTGCAGCAACAAATTGTAATGTGACGTGACAGCTCGAAACATGCAGCGCGCACCTCAAGCAGAAAGGACGCACGAAGTGAGCATACACAAGACGAGCACGGACTAACTGTCACAGCTCGACATTTAAAGCACGCTGCTCTAACACAAAGACGCACGAAACGAACGCACAAGCATACACAGGACGAGCGCGATCAACTGCCACAATTATTACTTCGTGTGTAAGCGGCGCGCTCCATTCGTAAACGCGGCCGCTGCGGCGAACGAAGCCACCTTCGTGAACTCTTTAACCACTGTAACTTCAAAGCAAACTTGCGGGGGGAAACACAAGGCGTGCGAAGCGCCCGAATGCCCCGATCAGGAGATAAGCGCGCGCGCACTAGCGACCACGCCCCGTGGAGGCACACGCTCATCCCAGCGAGAGGCGCGACGACCTTTAGAGCGAGCGCTCCATGACACCTTCGCGCCATCTCGCTAGTGATGACGAAAACGCGCTGAAGTCGAGGAGCTCTGAGGACCGCCAACGGTATATGGTGTGTATAAATAGCTTGCCGTTAGCAAGTTGAGGAACGTACGCTCCCGTAGCCGAGTGGTTTCGCGCCGCGCGCTGCGGAGCGAGAGGTCGTAGGTTCGACGCCCGGTGGTGGAACTTTTTCTTCAAATTTTTCTTTGATTTCATTATGATAGTTTATATTTTACAAAGTCATATCCGTGACGGAAATACGTCAGAGGAGCCGTGGTGGACCCCGGCATAAAACACTTTCGTGTTAAAAACCGACTGCTCGCGCTTCACAACCGTTCACTGGCCAGCCCGTATATATGGCAATTGATCTTGACCTCCAAGGTGGTGCCGGTGGGAGATTTTTCATGTGCGTTGTTGAACAATAAAAATTCGCAGCGTGCGCGTTAACTAAAAGCGGAGTGCGGGTCTCTGTGTCCAGTCGGAGTCTTCTGTCTCTCATTGCCCATTAGCAGCGATGGGCATGTTCCAGTAGGAAACACTGCTCCATCACTGCTTGCTTTGCGTCTCCCCAGTTTTCTCTCCTGCCCAACGCTGCGATGAGCGCTAGCGTCAACGCCGCCGCCAGTGTAAGCGTTAGCGCCCGCTGCTTCACATCTACACATGGCTCCCTTTAGCGGGAGATGGTGTAATTTTTTTCTACGGTAATCCCTTGTACAAAATGGCCTCACTGTGGTAACAGTTGACCGGACGTACTGCGTACGATGAACGGCTGTTCAGCAGTGGCATACTGTGCATATTTTTTCAACAAGTACAATGGGAATCATCAACAGCGTTTGGTAACGGACATGACCATCGGCAGAATTTTGCGTTGGGCGGTGCAATCCCCTTGTTTCATCAAGAGGGGGGGGGGGGGGAGGGTAGTGCTTGTGTGGCTTGGGTAGGGAACAAGTGTTGGTGAGCTTGACTTCTGCACGCCCCTGGCAACACCCATGGTAGCAGATATTGTAGCAAAAAAAAGTGATTTCCAGCATGAGTTCAGTTTCAGGAGGGAGCACAATAACAACAGAGGAGACAGAGAACAGCACGGCTCGGGTTTTCGGGTAGGCCCGAGCGCGTGCAGTGCTCTACTCTAAGAAGACAAGACTGGAGAGCTCAAGCACTTCAGAATTGCAAGCATCAGCGTCCAATTTTAACTACCGCTCACAAGGATTCATCAGCGGAAGATTAAACTCGATGAAACATGTTAGCAGAAAGAATACCATTTTATACAAAGAATAGTAGCTCGATTTTATTTTATTCTATTTGTGCGGTTTGGCTGGGGTTGGTGTCCCCTTCTCCTTCCCCGTCAAAATTTCACTTGGCTCTGCCCTGCTCATTTTCATTTCTAATTGGCATTGCGTTCTATATACTTATGGCGCGGGCTGAGGCTTTATTCTTTTTATACCTCAGAATAAAAAAAAATGTCATAATGTACTCCCCCGTATACCCGAAAATTTGTTCAAAACCATGAATGTTTCCTCTGCAAGTGGTCTTGATAGTATACCTTTCAACCCTTTAAATGCCTGTTCTGACATAATCCCCCCACTCCCTAATTCAAATGTTTGAGAAATCGTCAAGGAGGTCTTATTTACCTAGGGAGTGGAAAGTTGAAATCGTGGTGCCAATCCATAAAAGTGGCCCAAAAATAGTGTCGCCAAGTACAGGTCAATTTTCCGAAAAAAGTGTGCGTAGCGAAACAACGGAATACGTAGTGTGCAGCCCAGCTATAAAACATCGAGGAAACAATAATTTCTTTCCGATTCTCTGCATTGTTTTAGGACCGCTCGTTCTTGCTTGAGACAGCTTCTAGAATTCAGCCATGGCGTTTTTCATTCATTTGAGCTTGATTTACAGAGTGACTGTATACTTTTAGATTGTGAAAGAAGCATTTTACTGGGTTGCGAATAATGTCATACCCTGGTATTTCTCCCTCAATAATTGATTGGATTCAGTGTTGCCAACAGGAACACGCGAACATATGCATCGTATCGTAATTAATGGCTCACAATCTGACCTTATTTCTATCACATCTGGATTCCCACAGTAATCTATTTTGGGATTGTTGATTTTTTGGGGGATTATATTGATATTGCTCAGCATGTGTCATGCAAAATACGTGTGTAGGCGGATGATTATGTGATTTATCACTGCATTAGGCCTTCGACTGACAACGAGTGTCCGCAACGCAATTTTCAGTGCATAGCTCACTGGTGTGTTATATGGCAACTATCTTTAAACCCCAGTATATTTCAATATGTCTCCTTCAAACGTACACACAATCCACCCCTGTTTGATTACGCATTAGACACCATACAGCTATCGCGAGTGACTGAGTGCTAAATTTTGTTACGGCAACTTCTGGTTAGCGCCTCAGAAAATCAAAAAGTTGCTTTACTTTTGGAACGTATAACCCATATTACAGGACGCCTGTGTCGCCTGACAGGCGCAAACTAAAACCCTGTCTGATGTGTGAGAACACGTGTAAAACTGCAGTGCAGCCTGATCTGTCTGTAGTAATTATGACTTTACTTCCAGTGTTACTGCACATAAGTATAGCTTGGGGTGAGAATTATTAGGCACACGCCGAACATGACGTGGGAAATGCTTTTTCGAAATTTTTCCGGAATGTTTGAAATTCAAAGGGAACTCCTCTTTTGATCACCTCATTTTTTATATGATAGAAGTGAGCGCTCGACAAGAATAAGAGAAATATATTAGCAGACCAAGCGCCTTTCAGCACTTGTTTTTCCCACGCACGGTAACCCAGTGGAATCAATTACCGCAACGAATTGCGGATTTTCGTACGGAAGCATCGTTCCAACCACTACTGTTGGATTAACGGCATAAACTTTCGAGTTCTGTATGTTAATTTTCCGTTTAGTGGGCTATTGTTACGAGCGTATGTCCCCTTGTGTATCCCACTTCTGCAATAATGCCTTCGGGCATGGCAGGTATACGAAATAAATAAATAAATAAATAAATAAATAAATAAATAAATAAATAAATAAATAAATAAATGGCTATGCTATACATCGTTATGCTAAGCGTGCTTTTTCCTGCGTGACGCCACGTGAAGATATGAGATGACAGCAGATGTTACAGGACAGGAAGTTGCATCAGACGACAGCGCGGACCCTTAAACTCTTCGGCACTCAAAATTGAGTCTGGGTTTTGCTTTGCTAATAAATCAGTACTTAAAAACATTTATATTGGTGATTTGGCGGCAGGTGATTTAAACAAAACTAGTTGCTTCTCGAAAGGTTTTAGCGATATGTGATGATACGTACCGAATGTCTACATATTTGCAGCGCCCAATGTCGCAATCAAATGTAACCCGGTGAGAAAAATTATGAAAATTCAGAAACGAGTCCGATTCTAAATAAATTTTTCTAAGCTGGATGAGCGACTCCATATATAGCCCGCCGCAAAATATATTGGGGTGACTACTGCTCACTTTATTGATGCTATGGCCGATGATGACGACGAATTATGCCTCGGTGCTCGTTTTAATGGGCGGGAAGGTTTAAATCGCGCGCTTGTTACGAAATTCTCATGCCGCGACGCTCATGGGGTTTAAATTCCTTGCCACGCGAAATTACACCTGTTAACCTGGTTACACGCCCTACAATGGATCTGCATGAAACCCGTCTACAAAGCGGTTTCAAGTAGTGGCGTCTCTCTGCGGCAGAATGCTCACCTGCAGGCAGAACGTTCGATTTCGATTCCGACTCCGTTTGCTTTTTTTTTCTCCAATTATGTGCGCGAGCATCTGTGGACACCGGCGGCGGGGGACGACTACGCCACCGAAACGATGCCTGTGAGCTCATGAGAGCTTATGCTGTAATATATTCCAAATCTTTTCGAGTACAGCCTGCAATTGCGCTACCAAAGGAGCTGCGCTAATACCGACATGTTTGTTTTTGATAACCAAATTGCGTATTAAAATAAGCTAATGCTACTTAATATTACTACCATAATAATAGTATTATCTGGCGTTTCACGTCCCAAATTCACGATAAGATTATGAGGCACGTCGTAGTGGAGGGCTCCGCGAATCTCGACTATGGGGTTGACACTGTCAGAGCAATAAAGCTTGAATGAAACCATAGCGCTTAAAATACAGGGACCAAGCAAGAGGACGGGACGTGCGCTAAGCTTCCGTTAGTATTCAATTAATTCCTCTCTTTTTCTCATCTTTTGTGATTTGTCCGATGTTACGTAGTTCCACAACGGACCATCTGTTGTTCTTTACCATTCACTGACATTGTACTTACAGACTCCTAGCATTGCGCCTCCATCGAAATGCGATAACCGCAGGCGGGATCGAAAGCGTGACCTTCGGGGCAGCAGCTTGCACGTAATCCACTGTGTCAACGCGGCGGTTCCATGCTTTTTAAAGACGATAGTCTTTCTTGGGATACTTAAACGGAGAAATTTTGGTCTGTCTGTCTGTCTCTCTGTCTGTTTCTCTGTTTGTCGGCACGTCACACGATTCAGCCACCCGGCCAAAGTTGAACCACTTTCTGAGCGCCCAGCCATTTTGACACTGTATTTTTGTTCAAGTATTTTTGTTCATACTTGTGAACATTGTCGATCAAAAAGCAAATGTTACGCATGTCTGAGGAGCAACGTCAATAAATAAGTAGTCTCTGGTATGTTTCTTTATAAGAAAATACATAGATACGTAATTATGAAGACCCCAGCGTTTCTTAGGCTGCGCTCAAAAAGCGACGCTATGCACGAAAAAAGCCCTCGGCCGACGATATGTTGCTGCTGGGTTCTGCACAAGGTGATGTTTCTCGACAGCACTGCCAGATAGCGTCCATGTTTCACGCAGCGCCTCTTCTATTTTATCAAGGCCAGCCAGATGCGGCCGATTCAACATAGAGAAAGCACTGTCTGAGGCAAGGCAAAACAGTGTAGTACGGCCGGCAGAAGACTATCGTCTTTCGACGACATTGGCGGCGAAGCACGCAGATACGCGGCCAATTTTTTTTAAAGACGATAGTCTTTCTTGGGATACCTAAACGGAGTAATCTTGGTCTGTCTGTTTCTCTGTTTGTCGGCACGTCGCACGAATCAGCTAGCTGGCCAAAGTTTAAGCCCCTGCCTTACGACCTCCAATCTTTACCGAGGAGCATGTGTTCATACGGGTGAGAGTGGGCAATTAAAAATCAAATATTACGCATATCTGAGGAACATCATCAATACCTTAGTACTACTCACAGTGTTCCTTTAAAACAAAATCTATAGATACGTAATTATAAAGATCCTAGTGTTTATTACACGGCGCTGAAAATGCGCCGCTGTGTATAAAACAAGTCTCCGCCCAGTGATTTAACTTCGACGCTGTAGTGCTGCCACCTGGCAGCAGCATAGTTCAACACAAGCCGATGTTCCCCGATAGCGCTGCAGATGGCGTCCTCTTCTGTTTTATCAATGCCAGCCAGATGCGGCTGATTCAACGCAGAAAAGCGCCAAAACATATATGGCCGCTTGATGAAATACGATCCACTCAACAAGACATGATCAGAGAACGCAGAGAAAAGACCGACGACCAAATTTCAGCGGAGAAGCGCCGGCGTCCGTCTCGAGCGTGCCCGGGAACCGTCCGAAAAAACGAGCCCGGCGGCTAGCCCAGGTATTAAATTGTGGTACTTATGCAGTACGGTCGGCACAAGACTATCGTCTTTCGACGACATTTGCAGCGAAGCACGCAGATACGCGGCCAATTTTTATCTTATTTTGTAATAGCGCCGAAAAATTGTCCATACTTCAGCTGTGCAACTCCTTAGCTGCACAAAGCATTGTATGGTCTTGAATTAGGGCTTCATTGATATATATAAAAATTGGAGTATAAGATATATAGAGCGCTAAATATACCAGCGATAAGAGATATGGAATAACAAGAACTGCTTATCAATAAAGAAATAGTAGACGCCATATAACCCAACTGAAGCATGCGATCCTGAGATAAACATTTCACCTTGTCTCCCGGGCGGGGCAGCAGGAAACCGTCGATGTCCGAAAAGCAAGATATTATGCTTTCCCGCAGCGACCTCTGCTCTGCATCACCTCTTGCTTTTATCTCTAGGCGAGTGTTGATTAGGGATTTGCCACCACGGGAGCCAAATTCGAAGTTCTGCGGCCGCTCCCAGTCACGAACCAAGAACAAGAGCTTTTGAAAGGGCTTTGTTCCGTTGCCCTGCAACGGTGCATGTTGTCAGTTGCTGCTCTTGGAAAGAGCAAGTTACGCTGGTTTCGCAAATACCTTCTGCGCAAGCCTCCCGTAGTCAGCAAAACACTGAAGGTGGTCCAGATGGTTCTCGTTGACGTTGTTCATTATGTTGTAAATCTGCACAGAGCTAGTCATTATGGAGAGAGCAAAGATCACGGTGCTCTCTTTCCTTGTTGACTCGGTATCGAAGATCCCTTGGGTGTCCATCAGCAAAACCGCCACCTCCTCGCCATCCGAGTTGGTCATCTGGAAAAATAGGCTTATATACTTATCCAGCATGGCTTCTGTGTACAATCCTCACCAAAAACGCTTCGTTCCATAGCAGGATGCCTGTTGTTTCGCGAGTGTCGCCTGGCCCCCACCGGAAGCCACGCAGTGGGTGTCTACATCTCCCATCCAGTTTGGTCGACCATTGTTCCTTAGGTACCGCAGGAAGAAGCTTAACAGGAAGGATTTTCCTTGTCGGTACTCTCCAGCGACCGATATCACGACGACCGGACGATCTTTCACGTGGTCAGCCAAAAGGGATTCGCTCTAGCTCACTTTCGTTGAACTCGATGTCATGGCCATTCTTCACTCGTAAGATTTGTACTGGTTCTCCATCCATCGTGGCTGTCACAATGCGTTACCTGCACAAAATGAGAGGCCGGTAACTATTATTTAGAATAACTGCCAGTTGGGCGTGTTGGTATACGTTTATGATGGTAAAGCGCTAAAAGAAAACGGAGACTTATGAAGAACACAGGACGAAGCGCTCGTTCACAACCTATGCACTTTCGCGTTGAAGCGACTTGCAAAATGCACTTATTATGAACAGATACAGTGAATATTGAAGCAGCATGTTCATATTGCGATATTTCAATGCAATATTCTAGGAGTTATAATAAATAGTTAGCCCTTTCCTCAGTTTTGTTACTTCTACACAGCGCAGGTGCCGTTTGCGCAGGTGTCGTTCTGTGTTCTTCATAAGTCTCCGTTTTCTTTTAGCGCTTTACCATCATTAACTATTATTGTTTCATGAAATCTCCCTACTCACTTTTTTCGTCAGTTATGGATGGAACGTTTAGCTTACATATTATCGGAGTATCAATTTAGGAACATGACATGCTTGAACGGGTCAGTAAAGGGAAGAAAACATAAAAAAAGAAAAGCCGGAGGTTGTGCCGCTGCGCAGCTCAATAGTAGCACGCGGTCGAGCTGCGTACTACTATTTGTTTCTACACATAAATTATAAATGCGTTTTGAGATTTTTCCAGGAAAAATATAATAGTTTTCGAAGTATTGAGATGCAGTATAACAAAAATGTTTGCTAATTTTAATATCCTTGCGTAAGGTAAAATAGTTTCCATCGTTGGTAAACGTGTCAAATACAATACGTAAACGGCACCTGCGCTGTGTAGAAGTAACAAAACTGAGGAAAGGGCTAACTGTTTATTATAACTCCTAGAATATTGCATTGAAACATCGCAATATGAACATGCTGCTTCAATATTCACTGTATCTGTTCATAATAAGTGCATTTTGCAAGTCGCTTCAACGCGAAAGTGCATAGGTTGTGAACGCAGGGGGTTTCAAGTGTTTCAATAGATTTTGGGGGTTAAGGTATTGAAAGCTAATTACAGGGAAGAAAGTATTTCACACAGACTCCTCGTACATCATGTTGGAACCTCCAAGCATAAATGCTGATGTAGTGCATAGGGAGCGTTAGTACGCAACACATAAAAACGACTTCAGTTCAGATTTTCGTTTGAAATACAATGCAACAAAGCCTCGTGCTGAGCGAGATATTCATATGTCAATGAATGCGATACGACCACATCAACAGCGCAAGTCAGGACGCTGTTTGCCTGCCGCCTTTTAAGTTACGGTGACACTCGGAGAATCATGCACAGTGCGATTGACAGATTATTTTTTTTATTCCAGAACGTACATATTGCACGTCATATCGCAGTTTCATATATTATTAAGTGTGAAGCAAGTCTTAGTGTGAAGCAGTTCTTAGCAAGTCTAAGTTACTTTGGCCGTAGTCATCCGTCCGTCCGTCTGTCTGTCTGTCTGTCTGTCTGTCTGTCTGTCTGTCTGTCTGTCTGTCTGTCTGTCTGTCTGTCTATCTGTCTGTCTACGTCTGGGCGCTCTCACGGTCGTATCCGTACCTTGAGAAGATAAGTGTATGGCGCACAGTATTGATCACATGAATAACCTTACATGCTTGTCGTGTACGTCACGAAACATATTCCATCAGTAACGTCTGCAGCCGTAGCCGCATACCACAGTTCCTGTTATAAACACGGAGCGCTAACTGAAAACTGAAATTTTATTGAAACGAAGAAGCGTTCTCTACACACTGGTGAAAAAAAATAACGTACAAGAAACATGCCCGGACATCTGATTAGCGCTGTCAAAAAAAGAGACATGCTTAGAACTTTATAACGAAGGTACGTGATTGCTTTTCCACCCATGAATTTGCATTCTGTCTACATTGATTTAAAGGGTTCACTGTTAATTTACTGGGATCGGCAATCCCTGCAATGTTTGGCCACATGGCCAAAAGCACACACACGTGCGACCTTGTCGTGGTGGTTTTTCAACATGCTTGCGACATTGTAGAGTTTGGGCAGAGTCCCACGATCACGGTACGTATTGAATCACACCTCTGTCAAACCAGACAAACTGCTTGACATGCCTAATTGAACACCTTCGTCATACGACATCACTACGATTACCATTATTTGCACGTGCTATTCATGTTTTTTCGGTGCAAAAAAAAAGAAACAGAGTTCCACACCCGCACGTTTTGAAAGGCTCGCTCGTTTCAGTGAAACTGCAGTTGTAAATCAACGCCCCGTCTGTCTTGAGTGCCTTCTCTGTGGTGTCGTATCGCACAGAAAATAAGAAAGCTGTAAAGCAACTCACCCATCACATTGTTTTGCTGATTAGCTTACCGTACCCCCCCCCCCCCCACCCTCCCTGCAAGCCCAACGGGAGCTTAAGCCATAGCGCTACGATAAAAACTATTCACCGGTTAAAGTTACGGAGGGATAAGGAGCAGCAAGAATACAAATTACAAGAAAAAACTTGCAAAGAAAGTCTATGCACGTTAGGGCACATTCGCTGGGACTGCGGCTCCCTGGGGCCAGGTATTACGTGGGACCGATTTCTAACACTTATCAAACCACTACCTTCTGGCAGTAAATTCAAGACTGCATAACGAAAACACCTGAGTGTTTGAAGTCCACTCACCGAAAAGGGAAAGCTGACACTCGGTTCGCTTTGTCTACGCTTTCGCTGCATGGCTTTATGGCAGCGTTCCTCCTTCCCCCCCCCATCCACCAAGACAGTGGACAATACCAGATTTCAAGACCGTCGAAATACACTACAGCGCCAATATTGAGGGCGAAGTGACATGCATTTATATTCTTGTGGCCGCAATTTCCTTTTACATGCATTATATAAATCACTTTCAAGCGCCGCTGTTGTGGCTTTCTAAACTAGTAATTAAGATATAGCACAAGTAGCGCAGCGTGTATGTTTCTTCCTTGGTCCGGTTTTGAAAAGAAACTCGGTCGTCTTAAAAATATTGTACGTTGGTCCAGAAAACTGCCACAAGTTATCTTACCATGCACCAGCCAGGTTTAAAAAGACCCTTGGTCAACTCTAACTAAGAGGATCAGATAGGCTGGGCGTGAGGGATCGGCACGCTATGAAAAGTCAAGAGATCTTGTATTCAGGGAGCATTCTTAATCTAAATTCAAGATAAATACCTTCTTCTTTCGCTCGATGCAACTAAAAAAATAAAAAAAAGTACATTCTCTGTGTTTAACTGCTGCACCGGCAGCTGCATATGACTCGATCTGGTGTATATGTGATGATTCGGAACAATTCCGCCACTCACCTAGCGTAGCTCCACTGTATTCAACCTGGGGATAATTGTCGATCAAGAAAGCCTGACTGTTGTAGATATGGCCACTCACGGCGGTCCTCGAAGCCCAGTCGAGATTTACTCGGACTCACCCTCTGTTCAACGACGGAGCGGCTTTTATGTAGCCAGGCCTGTGGACTATATCGGGAGTTTTGGAGATGAGTCACGCCGTTTGCAAGAAAGGGTAACGAACGAAATAGCGACCTGGTAGCAGATACGCGCACAGGCAGCACTGGCAGTTGGAGGGAAAAAAATCCCTCTCCACGTTTCCTCCCTGCAACCGAGCATGTGATCGTCGCGCGATAAGCGGTAGTATGCGTCGAAGGGTGGGCTTGCCGCCGCCACCGACGTTTATCTCTCCGCAATGAAGGCCATTGAACAAGTATAATAAAAGCTTTTGAATGCGACACATTTCTTTGCGAACTAAAGGCATTGTGACCACATATCTATCTATCTCTCTATCTATCTATCTATCTATCTATCTATCTATCTATCTATCTATCTATCTATCTATCTATCTATCTATCTATCTATCTATCTATCTGTATATCTATCTATCTATCTATCTATCTAATCCACAGTATTTGGTAAACAGAGAGACATAACATACGAAAAAAAAAGAAAACAAGCCAGGGAACCAAGATAACAAGAAAAGAAGCTAAAATCTGATTCAAGGGATGACTATATGGCAGCATACTATTAACGCCATAGTGTTAAAGAGCTCGTTTCGCAGAAATTTCTGACATCGGGGTCGGTGTCGGTGTCATTGGCTGTGAGCGAAAAATCAGCATCTTGTTCGTGACAGAAAAATTGGAGAAATTCAAATCAAAGAAACAATAAAAAATGCCCCCCACCTCCCCGAAGGGGAATCGTGAGGAAATGCGAAGGCATTTCGCGCGCGCTTCACTCCATTTGTAAACGGTGGTTGTGGTTCGAAGAAGGAAAAGGCGCCTAATTTCTGTAGCCTGGTCGGGAGCACGGCGCAGCGCCTGTTTTTTTTTATTTGCTTTTTTTCTGTTTTTTTTCTCTTTTTTATTATTTTTTAATTTTTTCTTAATTTTCTTTTGTTCTTTTTTTTCTTTTTTTATTTTGTTAAATTTTTTTTTCATATATAGCTCCGCCGAGCTCCCGCGATACGAGCGCCCTCACGCACCAGAGCGCGCTCCTCCTCTCCACTCACTATAACACCTGCCGAGGCCACCGCGGACAACGCCAACGCCGGATGCCTGACATAGCCCGACTAAGAAATGCATTCGCATTTAAAACTGGGGATGCGTAAGCACGCAGCGATGGAGCGGTGTTTCCTACTGGAACATGCCAATCGCTGCTAATGTGCAATGAGAGACAGAAGACTCCGACTGGACACAGAGACTCGCAGTCCGCTTTTAGTTAACGCGCACGCTGCGAATTTTTATTGTTCAACAACGCACCGGAGAAATCTCCCACCGGCACCACCTTGGAGGTCAAGATCCATTGCCATATATACGGGGTGGCCAGTGAACGGCTGTGCAGCGCGAGCAGTCGGTTTTTTCAACCAAGAAACTCGCTAGCAGACGCTGCCTGTGTCGGCGTCGCGAGGCGAGAGAGGGAGAGGGGGGGAGCGTAGGAGAGGAGAGAGAGAGAGGGGCGCGCATGCGCAGTGGGAGTGTGGACGCTGCGGGCAGAGATGCCTAGAGAAGAGAGGGGGAGCGTAGGAGAGGAGAGAGAGGTGGGACGCGCATGCGCAGTGGGAGTGTGGACGGCGCGGGCAGGGATGCCTAGAGGGAGAGAGGGGGGAGCGTAGCAGGTTAGAGAGGAGGGGAGGCGCATGCGCAGTGAGGGTGTGGTTGCCGCGGGGAGGGATGCCTAGAGGGGAGAGATGAGGTCTTTTATTTTTATTTTTTTTTGAAAGGGTTTGCGCATGCGCAGTAAGGGTGGTCACGCCGCACACCACCACCACCGGATTAAGCTTCGCCATAAGATACTTCACATCTAACACCTGCCGGCGCGCACACCTCCTCAACCTATCCTCCTCCTCCGCGGACAACGCCACACAACGCCAACGCCGGATGCCTGACACAGCCCGACTATGAAATGCATTCGCATTTAAAATTTTCGATTCCAAGTGAGGATCGAACCCTGGCCGTCTGCGTGACAATCACCTGTTGTACTACAGAGCCATGATATTTGATAAAGCTCCCTTGGAGAAAAATAATATATGGATGTCATGTGCTGGAAGGAGTCTCCTTAACGCCTCATGTATTGCGTGGCAGAAGCGTAGAATTGCGCCAGGCGTCAAAAGATGTGCATTCAGCAACGAATGGGTGTTTTAACGGCCCACCCTTTAAGAAGCACTCAAACATATTTAATTATTATCAGCAGCAGAACCCTCAAGAAAGTGAACAGCTGCGTAGACAGAGAAAGGGACAAGCAAAGGAGAGGCAGCCAGGTTAACCAGGATGACCCGGTTTGCTACCCTACAAGGGGGAAGGGGAAAGGGGATGAAAAGAATAAAGAAGGGAAGAAGGGGGGAAAGTAATACGCTTGCATGCATAACAGCGTGTACCGCGCATGCCCAGAAGTTCATAAAACTGTGAACTGTCACAGAGTACGGGTCGACTTCCTTAGATGAACTGCACTGCAATCAATTATGTTATAGAAGGCGTGCAAGGCTCGATGGCGAAGGCGACACCGACGCCGGTGTCGATTACGGCGTCGTTGGTTGTGAGCGAAAAATCATCATCTTCTCGGTGACCGAAACATCGCGAAAGATGCAAATAAAATAATAAATATTTCCGGGTCCGAGTGAGGATCGAACCCAGGCCATCTGCGCGGCAAGCAGGTGTGCTACCACACAGCCACGCGTATACTTCGGAATACGTTGAAAACAAGATCCTCTGCTTGGAAATGCAGTGAAAATAACTTTCATGCCTCAGAAGCACATGCGTCCTGTATACGTACGTCACAATACAACATGTATTATCGCAGTAATATTGCGTGGTACAAGCGTACATTGCCATGGGGCGTCACAACACGTGAATATCCGGATTCATGTTTTAAAGCCGGCCACCCATTACAACGTGCAGCGATGGTGCAAAGGTAGAGCATCAGCCTCGTATGCAAGAGTTCCGTTGTTCGAATCCCGGTGCCGAACAACTCCCAACCGGATTAAAAAAATCCGCGTGATGATGAAATTGTGTAAAAAGGCTTGGGGTACAGCCTCAATGGCGACCATAGCCGGCAATGCACTCGCTCACCACAGCAGGATTGGCCACCCCTGGTGCAGTACTTGGCCAGTACCTCCCATATGAATACACCAATTAACCTTCAGCCTTCAGTCCCCAGCGGCTGCGAAGCAACTGACCAAAACCGCGGTCAGACCTGCGATGCAGCGGAGGGTGCTAAGAATCTCTGGGTCCGGAAAGGCCGCCATTGGAATCTGAACTTGGCTACGTTTGACGCTAGAAACGTTATGTAGTGAGGCGAGTCTAGCTGTGCTATTCGAGGAATTAGAGGGTGTAGAAAACAGATTTGAAGATGGGGCTCGAAGACAAGGAAGAAGAGGTGGCCAGCGGGGCATTCTATTTTTTTTTTGTATTCTCGTTGACTACGCAATAAACCGAAGACGTATCTATGCTGCGGTCTCTCTGGTCCTTCCGAAACACATGATGGCGTGACCAGGATCCCTGAAGACAGACGTGAAGGCTTCAACCCCCTTCGCACCAACGGGTTGAAGAACGAAGCAGCGGCGTCTGGCTCACCACCGAACCGTCGCGGGAAGGACCACGACCGATGACCGTTGGACAAGCAGCTGCACAGGCAAGCACTCTTCCCATACGATTTTAAGCATGAACAGAGAAGTCCTGTCGAAGACGTGGAAGACGCTGCGATCAAATGTGACAACGCTGACGAGCGAAATCGATAAGAAGCTGGAGGAAGATGCCGATCGAGCGCAGCTAGTCACGTTTCTAAACCAGTTGAAGAGTACCTCACAGATGTTAAAGCAAGTCAATGAACAGATTGAATCGGTAATCGAAGAGGAAAACGCGGAGGCAGAATTTGAAAGAGTCTTGCAATATGAGATGAAGATCATCGCAGCAATGACCAAAATAGAAGAGCGATTACGCGACTTCGAGCAGGTGAATCAACTAACGACGAGAATAGTGACAGATCAGGCGGGCGCAGTGCAAGGTACTAACCACAACTCGGATATGCAAGAGCTTGTTAAGTTTCCACGTCTGGAGATGATCAAGTTTGATGGAAAAAGAACAGCGTGGCCTAGGTTTTGGCATCAGTTCGAGACATCGGTGCACAACAGGTCAAACATGCTAAAGAGTCAAAAATTTAATTACCTCCTGGCGTCGCTCAGCGGAGAGGCTGCGTCTCTAGTAGAAGGTTTACAGTTCTCAGATGAGGATTACGATCACGCAGTCGATCTTATGAAGCAAACGTTCGGCCTACAAGACAATTTAAGAGAGACTTACATAAAAGAGTTAGCAAGCGCGGAGGCCGTGAAGAGTTCAAAAGATGTTGATGGACTGAAGAAACTCTTCCAAAAGTTGCAAGTGAACACATGAGCGTTGCAGTCGTTAGGAGTTGAAATGGACAGTTATGCCACGGTTATAATCATCATCATCATCATCATCATCATCAGCATGTCTACGCCCACTGCAGGGCAAAGGCCTCTCCCATGTTTCGCCAATCAACCCGGTCCTGTGCTTTCTGCTGCCACGTTATACCTGCAAACTTCTTAATCTCATCTACCCACCTAATTTTCTGTCTCCCCCTCACGCGTTTGCCATCTCTTGGAATCCAGTCAGTTACCCTTAATGACCAGCGGTTATCCTGCCGACGTGCTACGTGCCCGGCCCATATCCATTTCTTCTTCTTGATTTCAACTATGATATCCTTAACCCCCGTTTGTTCCCTGATCCACTCTGCTCTCTTCCTGTCTCTTAAGGTTACACCTATCATTTTCCTTTCCATCGCTCGCTGCGTCGTCCTCAGTTTAAGTTGAACCCTCTTTGTAAGTCTCCAGGTTTCTGCTCCGTAGGTAAGTACCGGTAAGATGCAGCTGTTATATACCTTCCTCTTGAGGGATAGTGGTAGACTACCATTCATGATTTGATAATGCTTGCCGAATGTGCTCCATCCCATCCTTATTCTTCTAGTTATTTCACTCTCATGGTTCGGCTCCGCGGTTACTACCTGTCCTAAGTAGACGTACTCCTTTAGAACTTCCAGTGTCTCGCCACCTATTGCAAAGCGCTGTTCTCTGCCAAGATTGTTCCACATTACTTTAGTTTTATGCATATTAATTTTCAGACCTACTCTTCTACTTTCCGTATCCAGTTCAGTAATCATAAGCTGTAATTCGTCTCCCGCGTTACTCATCAATGCAATGTCATCAGCGAATCGCAGGTTACTGAGATACTCTCCATTAACTCTTATCCCTAACTGTTCCCAATCTAGGGCCCTGAAAACCTCCTGTAAACACGCGGTGAATAGCACGGTTATAATGCCTGTCGTTAAAGCTGCGCTACCGGTGGACATGCGGATTGAGATAAAGGTGAAAGAAATTGAGAAAGGCGCAGATAACAGAACATCAATGGAAGAGTCAGGCTCAACAACGAGAGTTAGCTCACATCGTTTGAAAGAAATCATGGAGTTTCTGAACATATATGTACGCAGCAGAGAAGAAACAAGCGAGGAGAAATACGCCGTAAACCAGTCGGCACGAGCTACGAGAGGTCCAAGAACATCTACGCTTCAAAGCACCTCGATGAAGAAATGCATTTTCTGTGATATGACTGGACATCACACGGAAGATTGCCGAAGAAGCATGACAATGGACCAGAAGAAAGAAGCGTTGAAGAGGGAGCGCAGGTGTTTCAGGTGCACTAGGCCGCACCACACGGCGAAGATATGCCGCGCCAACGTACGCTGCAAGACATGCAAGGGAAGACATGCAACATCCATGTGTCGACCGCGTACACCTGGAACGACCGATCAACAGGCAAGAGACGGTGGTGGACACATACGTGCAAGCTCGCAACATGACAGAGTAGACTCCAGCAAGTCCTGCAATATGCACGCACAACAGTCTGGTGAAAACAGGTGCATACTACTGCAAACAGCCTTTTCATGGACGGAAGGAGAAGAAAGTGGGTGCTATGCACGGATTATGCTGTACAATGGTAGCCAGAGGACATTCATCCTCAAAGCATTGTCGAGAAAAATAGGGTGCAAGATAAAAAAGATCTGAAAGAATCACCGTTGGATCATTTGGAGGAGGAGAGATGGAACTCGACATGAACGTCGTCGAAGTGAACGTGAGGAATAACCGTACATCAGATGAAATCACTATCGAGGCACTCGAGATAGAAGTGATATCCTGCGACGTACTACCATCACCACCGTTGGCAATACAAGACAGAGCAAGAGCTTTAGGAATTTCTTTGGCTGATGACAGAAAGAAGGCTGGCAAGACAAGTGGAAATCTTGAAACTTCAATACTAATTGGAGCACATTATTACTGGGGGTAGTGACCGGTCGCATTCGAGAAATGCACCCGAAAGTAATGGAAAAAGAAACGGTGTTGAGATGGACGGTGCAAGGTCCCGTGGATTTTCGTTCTATGCCAATGAAATCATCGACAGTTATGGTCCTCAAAATTAGTACCAAATCGGACACGATCGTCGATGAACTGCAGAAGTTCTGGGATTTAGAAAGCATGGGAATCACGGAGAAACCAGCGACAAAGATCAACGATGACCAGGTCCTACAATACGTCAGAGACACAATGGAGTTCAAGGCAGGAAGATATCAAGTGCGGCTACCATGGAAGGAAAACGTCACCATGGGTGACAACAAGACGATTGCAGAGAAGAGGCTAATGCAGGTGACAAAGAAATTTTGCAAGGAGCGCGATGACCTTCAAGCATATGACAAAGCTATTCGCGAGTACTTCGACAAGCAAATAGCAGAAAAGGTCGAAGAAGATGATGGGTCAGAAATGCAGACCAAATTTGTTTATTATGTGCCACATCAGGCAGTAATCAAGAAAGAAAGAACAACGACAAAGATACGAATTGTCTTCCACGCATCGTCAAGCCAGAACCCAGGACAATCATTGAATGACAACTTGGAGAACGGGCCAAACCTTAACCCAGACATCACTAGTTTGTTGATGAACTTTCGACAAAACAGGATTGCCATGTCATCAGACGTGGAAAAGGCGTTCCTGCAAATAGGGATACACGAAAAAGACCGGGACGCATTGCGGTTTCTGTGGTGCGAAACAACACCCAGCGAAGTAACGCCAAGCCCGATGATAATAACATGGAGGATGACTAGAGTAACTTTCGGTACAACACCAAGTAGCTTTCTTCTAGCGGCAACGATTCAGCGGCACCTGGATGACTTCGAAGAAAAATATCCAGAAGTTGTGGCGCAACTCCGGAAGGGAATTTAGGTAGACCCAACGAGTACTCGACAGCTGCTAAATTGTACAAAGAAGCAAGAGACAATTTTCGCAACGCTGGAATGAACTTAAGAAAATGGATTTCAAATGACGCCAAACTACGAAGTCTATTTGATGAAGAAGGGGGTGATTTGGATATAGGAATCAGAAAGGAAGAAAAAATCAAGGTTCTGGGAATGAAATGGAATTTCGTAGACGACGTGCTGAGCTTTCCTGACACTACGTGGCGAAAGGATATGGATACGAGCAAGCTCTCCAGACGACAAGTACTGCAAGCCACGGCAAGCCTCTACGACCCTCTAGGTTTTTTGACGCCATTTTCAGTTAGAGCAAAGATAATGCTACAGAAGATTTGGATGGACAAACTAAAATGGGACGACCCATTACCAAGCCAGCATCAATCAGAATGGAAGGATTGGGCAGAAGAGCTTGAATACCTGGACGAATTCACTATCAACAGATGCTACGACAACGTGCAAGCTGAAGTAAAAACATCGACCCTACACGTTTTCTCAGATGCAAGTCCAATGGCGTATGGAGCAGCAGCGTACATTGTCACGGAATACTCGGATGGAAGCAATCAAGCCAGTTTACTCATCACCAAAGGTAGAGTGGGCTCCAATCAAGAAGATTACGCTGGCAAGAATGGAGTTATTGGCTGCCACGGTATCAGTTCGATTAGCCACTCATATAACTAGTAATTTCGACAGGAAAATAAGGAGCGTGAGATTGTGGACTGACTCTCAAATTGTATTATGTTGGATCAAGTCAAGCAAGACGAAGGATTTGTTTGTTAGCAACCGCGCAGCAGAAATCAAGAGCAAATCCCACGAGAGCCAATGGAGTTATGTCAAAAGCGACGAAAATCCTGCAGACTTGATGACTAGAGGCATTAAGATAAAACACTTGCTGAAGAATGAGTTATGGTGGAAAGGACCCACTTGGATCAATAACGAAAAGCAAAGGCCTGATTATGATATCACGATGGAATTGGACCATGATGAGCTCAAATACGAAGAAGAGCTGGTAGCAAGTCTAACTACCACAACTAGTCAAGAAAATAGAATCGACGTCAGCAGGTTCGGATCATACAAGAAGGCACTTCGAGTCACAGCGTGGGTAATGCGATACATTGGAAATATAAAAAGAGAAGGGAGAACAGGTTCACTAACAGGAGAAGAGTTGGACAAGGCCGAATTGGTGCTGATAAAGCAAGAACAGAAGATCTTACAAAACGTAGTGACGCGAATAAATGGCAAGATGAAGCTATACGGCACGGACATATTCGAAGACAATCAAGGTGTCCTAAGAGTGCAAGGGAGGCTGCAATGGAGTCAATTAAGCTTTAATGAAAAGCATCCCATTGTTTTGACGAGACAGAGCCACTTTTCAGAACTCTTGGTACTTGATGCACACCAAACAACCATGCACGGTGGTCTTTCGTCGACATTGACTTATATAAGGACGAAGTTTTGGATTGTTCGTGGCCGCCAGTTGATAAAACACGTCATAAAGAAATGCATCACGTGTAGAAGATTTAATTCCAAACCAATGATGCAAGAAATGGCACCACTCCCAGCAGACAGAATAACCAAAACGAGGCCATTCGATACAATTGGGGTAGATTTTGCCGGACTGCTACATGTTTGAGAGGAAAAGAGTAGTAAAATAACGAAGTTCTACATTGTGATATTTACCTGTGCCGTCACAAGAGGTGTACAACTGGAGCTGGTCAAGAAGATGTCATCAGAAGTTTTCATACAAGCATTCAGAAGATTTGTTGCGAGAAGAGGATTGTTTTCTACAATTTATAGTGACAACGCAAGAGCCTTCAAGAAATCTGAAAAAGAGATAAACAAAATATTGAAGATGGAAGACGAACGGGTGCAACACTATACTAGCAACCTGCGAGTAAAATGGAAGTTTATTGCCGGTTAGCTCCATGGTGGGGAGGCTTTTATGAAAGGCTCATCAGAAGCGTTAAGACCTCAATGAGCAAGGCTATAGGAGCTCGACTGTTGAATGAAGAGGAACTACGAACCATGGTTGTTGAGGCAGAAGGAGTCATTAACAACCGCCCTCTTACTTACGTGTATGATGATCCCAACGAGCCACATCCAATAACACCGGCGGATATTATCGCAGGCAGGCAGGTCACCAACAATCAAGACAGCGAATTTGGAGAACTTAGTTTACTGAATTA
This sequence comes from Rhipicephalus appendiculatus, assembly GCA_030522465.1. Taxonomy (NCBI): domain Eukaryota; kingdom Metazoa; phylum Arthropoda; class Arachnida; order Ixodida; family Ixodidae; genus Rhipicephalus; species Rhipicephalus appendiculatus. The sequence goes on from JALIZH010027755.1 coordinate 35,781, forward strand.
CTGGAGCCAAAGGAAAGAGGCAATGATAACATGGTGGACCAGATGGAAAAAAAGAGTATTTGAAGGAGCTAAAATGTGCAAGCAGAAAAACGACTGGTCACACAACTGTACAAGAAGGAGATATACTTTTGCTTGGAGAATCGCATAAAAGAACGCATTGGAAACTTTGCAAGGTTCAAAAGATTTTCCCAGGCAAAGATGGACTTGTGAGGACATGCTTACTTCGGACATCTGAAGGAAAGCTAGTGAAAAGACCCATTCAACTGCTGTATTCTTTCGAAGGCTGCTTCGGTTGAATCTGGCCGGCGGGAAGATGTAGAAAACAAATTTGAAGATGGGGCTCGAAGACAAGGAAGAAGAGGTGGCCAGCGGCACGTTCTATTTTTTTTTATTCTCGTTCAGTACGCAATAAACCGAAGACGTATCTATGCTGCGGTCTCTCTGGTCCTTCCGAAACAGAGGGTGTTAAATGGGATGTAATAGGGCTCAGTGTGGTTATGAGGACACATGAGGCTTATACAGTGCTGAAGAACGCACACGTCCTACGCTATCCTGGCTGAGCTGACAGAAGAGAACTGGGGGGTGGGGTTCCCTATTCATAAAAACATTTCTGGCAATATAGAGGAATACTATAGCATTAGGGAGAGGGTGGAAAGTATCGTAATTAAGTTTAATAAAAGGTACAAGATGAAGGTGGTACAGGCCTACGTGCCTACATCCAGCCATGATGATCAGCTGGTTGAACGCTTCTACGAAGACGTAGAATTAGCAATGAGTAAGGTGAAGACACAGTATGATGTACTGATGAACGACTTTAATGCCAAGGTAGGCAATAATCCGGCCCGATATCATGCAGTTGGGGCATATGGCATCGGCTCTAGTAACGCCAGAGGGGAGTTACTAGTAGAGTTCGCCGAACGCAATAACTTACGGATCTTGAATACCTTCTATAGAAAACGGGCTAATCGTAAGTGGACGTGGAGGAGTCCTAATGGCGAGACTAAAAATGAAATAGACTTCATAATATGTGCCCACCCGGGCATTGCACAGGTTGTGGAAGTAGTTAACAAGATCTGATAGAATGGTAAGATCTCGAATTCACCTAGACTTGAGGAAGGAATGGCAGAAACTGATGCGCAAGAAGCCGGTTAATGAACTAGCTCTGGGAAGGAAAGTACAGGAATTCAGAGTTTCACTTCAGAATAGGTACGCGGCTTTAACCGAGGAAACCGACCTTAGCGTTGACGCAATGAATGATAATCTTACTATACAGTGTCATTAAGGAGTGTGCAATGGAAGTCGGGGGTACAGTCGTTAGACAGGACACTCGTAAGCTATCCCAGGAGACGAAAAAAGCTCATTAAAAACGTCAAACCATGAAAGCCTCAAACGCAACGAACAAAAGAGCTGGCGGAGCTTTCGAAGTTAATCAATAGGCGTAAACTAGCCGACATAACAAGGTATTATATGGAGAGAATTGAGCATGCTCTAAAGAACGGAAGAAGCCTCAAAGCTATCAAGACAAAACTGTGCATAGGCAAATATCAGATGTATGCATTAAGGGACAAGGAAGGCAAAGTCACTATCAATATGGATAGAATAGTTGAGGTAGCGGAGGAGTTCTACAGAGACCTGTACAGGAGCCGAGACTGTCAGGATGATAATGTCAGAAGCAATAATAGCCCAGACGAATCTGACATCCCACCAGTATTGACAGGAGAAGTACAGAAAGCCCTAGAGGGAATGCAAAGAGGCAAAGCCGCTCTTGAGGCTCAGGTAACATCAGACCTATTGAAAGACGGGGGGAGAGGTTGTGTTAGACAAACTGGCCACCATGTATACGAAGTGTCTCTTGAAGGGGGAGGATACCAGAATCTTGGAAGAATGCCAACATCATCTTAATCCGTAAGAAAGGGGACTTCAAGGAATTGAAAAATTGCAGACCCATCAGCTCACTGTCCGTTGTCTACAAGCTATTTACAAAAAATAATTGCTAATAGAATTATTACGACTAGAGTTCAATCAACCAAAGGACCAGGCAGGATTTTGTACAGGCTTCTCAACAACAGACCATATTTATACCATCAATCAGGTGATAGAGAAATGCGCGGAATACAACGAACCCCTATACATACCCTTCATAGATTTCGAGAAGGCGTTTGATTCGGTGGAGACATCAGCAGTCATGCAGGCACTGCGGAATCGGGGCATCGATGAAGCCTATATAAACATAATGGAAGAAATCTACAGCGGATCCACAGACACAATATCCCTCCATAAGAAAGCGAGATAATCCCAAAAATGAAGGGCGTACGGCAGGGAGACATAATCTCTCCAATGCTATTCACCGCGTGTTTACAGGAGGTTTTTAGGGCTCTAGATTGGAAAGAGGTAATGATAAGAGTTAATGGAGAGTATCTTAGTAACCTGCGATTCGCAGATGAGATTGCATTGATGAGTAA